>CAEGAD010029343.1:0-10987 GCA_903067055.1 Poeciliopsis paucimaculata
GGACACCCTTATGCCTGAACATGGTGTTCGTTATGGACAATCTGTGACAAGCACAGAAGTCCAACAACAGAACACCACTCGAGTTCAGATCGGGGGGAGCGTTCCTCCCAACCACACCCCCCCAGGTCTCGCTGTCATTGTCCACGTGAGCGTTGAAGTCCCCCTGCAGAACGAGGAAGTCCGCAGTTGGGGCACTCCAGTCTCCAGTACCACCTCTTAGGACTCCAAGAAGGGGTAATCCGAACTGTCATTCGGCCCATAAGCACAAACAGTCAGAACCTGTCCCCCCACCCGAAGGCGGAGAGAGGCTTCCCTTTCGTCCACTGGGGTAAACTCCAACGTACAGGTGCCGAGATGGGGAGCAGATGGGAGATTAAAGTAGATTAACTGGCCAACATAAAAACATAAAAATCAGTTATAATTACAGTTCATTAGTTTGTATTTGTGAACAAACACAGCATCCGATTGTTGCTATGGTAACAGTAAATGTTACATTTATGTATCTGTGTTAAAATATTATTTTTGAGCCCTGGGGGACCGATGGAGCCGCTGGCTTAATGTGGATTGAGTGCAAATAATTGATATTCATTTTAATTGTCATTTTTTATTAGTTGTTTTTAAGACTAGTTCTGGGTTTAGACAGCATCTAACTGCCGATGTTTTCCTGTAATATGTAATCACCCGGTAATATTTTTACATTTCCTGTCTACTCAACATCTTTTATTATAAAGACACAGTGGACCGACCGCTGGGCTGAGCAGGTTTTCTGGGGGAAACTGTGGCTGCTCACGCTGCTCACTTAGCTTGCTGAGGTATCAGGTGTCACGGAGACATTTCAAACCTAATTTTTGCTGAGCTGTAGTTTACGTGGGTCCTTGCAGTAGAATACTATCAGAAAGGTTTTATTAATAATGAATGATGGAAGCGGAGGGAAAAGATTACAATGCTGATTGATTATTAATGTTTTCTAGGAAAGATCTGAAGTTTATTTTTCCATTTATACAAATGTATATTTTATCTGTTTCTGTTGTGGTAATTGTCTTATATATACGGAACCTCTCTCTCTCGCCCTCAGTGAGCCAGCAGGCCGAGTCCTCTGCCTCCCCGCCTCCCTCCTATCCCTCTCCTTCCCCCTCCCAGACGCCTGTCATATCGACCACGCCCACACCTGTGCCCGCCACGCCCCCTGTGCCCGCCACACAGCCGCCGGCAGCTATGATGCCCTCTGCACAGCCGGTGGTCAAGGTAACGGCTTCACCTGAAACGACTTCCTGTCAGTTCAGTTCCGTTTGCACGACTACAATTCAGATCAGAAATTAAATAACAGAAAAACGTCCACCCAAAAACACAATCCTTCATAAAGTTAATAAACATAAAAACACATCTAAGTATTAATTATTACACGTTTAATAAAATACAAATTTGAAAAATGTTGATATGAATACAATCTGACAACCTGCTGACTGAGGTTTTGAAGATCAAAAGTCAAATCAGTATCTGAGGACATCAGTCATCAAACGTTCTGCAGTGATATGACATTTTATTATGTCAAAACATTTATGCATTTTTATATAAATCCAACAATAACTCCAAGAAATTGTGATTCTTGTATTCCAACACCATTTATTCCTAAAATGTTCAGACTTGGAGTCAAACATTAAAAAAGTCAAAGTTTAGGTTTTAAAAGTGAATCAAAATGTGAAAGAGAAGTAAACATGGCGGCTGAAACGACACAGGAAACAGCCGATGAATCATTTATATGAGTCAAAATCAACAGGCTCCAAGCATAGGCGCTCATGTGTGTGTGTGTGTGTGTGTGTCCAGCAGAAGAAGGGCGTGAAGAGGAAAGCTGACACCACCACCCCGACCACGTCGGCCATCTCCGCCGGCCGCGCCGACTCGCCGTCCGCCCAGGACGCCAAGCCAGCCAAGCTGGCATCCTCCCGCCGAGAGGCCGCCGCCCGGCCCGCCAAGACCCGCCGAGAGACGGTGGAGGAGGCAGCGGGGGGCGAGCTGGCGCTGGGCGGGGCGGGGGCCGGCACCAGGAAGGGCGGCAAACTGGGGGAGCAGATGAAGCACTGTGACGCCATCTTGAAGGAGATGCTATCCAAGAAGCACGCCGCCTACGCCTGGCCCTTCTACAAGCCGGTCGACGCTGAGGCGCTGGAGCTGCACGACTACCATGACATCATCAAGCATCCCATGGACCTCAGCACCGTCCGGGTAAGGCCCAGTTCAGCCCAGTCCTGCTGGGTCAGAACCGCAGAGAGTCAGGCAGGAGATATCTCTGTTCTGGTATCCTGTCGAAAAATGTGGTCAACAGCCTCCGGAGCAGCACCTTGTGTTTGACCCCAGCACTAAGGTCTCTGTCATTTCATGTCCCTTCCGATTTATGTCACCTCCTGTCTCTTCGTGTCACTTCCTGTTTCTTTCTGACTCTTTGTGTCACTTCCTGTCTCTTCGTGTCACTTCCTGTTTCTTTCTGACTCTTTGTGTCACTTCCTGTCTCCTCGTGTCACTTCCTGTTTCTTTCTGACTCTTTGTGTCACTTCCTGTCTCCTCGTGTCACTTCGTGTTTCTTTCTGACTCTTTGACACTTCCTGTCTATTCATGTCACTTCCTGTCGTTTTGTGTCTCTTTCTGACTTTTCGTGTCACTTCGTCTCTTTGTGTCACTTCCTGTTTCTGTGTCACTTCCTATTTCTTCCTCTCACTTCGTCTTTTCGTGTCACTTCCTGTCTCTTTGTGTCACTTCCTGTCTCTTTGTGTCACTTCCTGTCTCTTTCTGACTCTTCGTGTCACTTCCCGTTTCTATGTGTCACTTCCTGTCTTTGTCACTTCGTCTTTTCGAGTCTCTTCGTGTCACTTCCTGTCGTTTTGTGTCTTTCTGACTTTTTGTCACTTTCTGACTTTTTGTGTCACTTTCTGTCTTTTTGTGTCACTTCCTGCTTTTTTTTTACACTCATTGTCTCTTCGTGTCACTTCCTGTTTCTATGTGTCACTTCCTGTCTTTGTCAGTTCATCTTTTTGAGTCTCTTCGTGTCACTTCCTGTCTCTTTCTGATTCTTTGTCACTTCCTGTCTTTGTCACTTCATCTTTTCGAGTCTCTTCGTGTCACTTCCTGCTTCTTTTTACACTTCCTGTCTCTTTGTGTCACTTCCTGTCTCTTTGTGTCACTTCCTGTCTCTTTGTGTCACTTTCTGTCTTTTCGTGTCACTTCCTGTCTCTTTCAGACTCTTCGTGTCACTTCCCGTTTCTATGTGTCACTTCCTGTCTTTGTCACTTCGTCTTTTCGAGTCTCTTCGTGTCACTTCCTGTCGTTTTGTGTCTTTCTGACTTTTTGTCACTTCCTGTCTCTTTGTGTCACTTCCTGTCTTTTCGTGTCACTTCCTGTCTTTTCGTGTCACTTCCTGTCTTTTCGTGTCACTTCCTGTCTCTTTGTGTCACTTCCTGTCTTTGTCAGTTCATCTTTTTGAGTCTCTTTTTGTCACTTCCTGTCTCTTTCTGATTCTTTGTCACTTCCTGTCTTTGTCAGTTCATCTTTTCGAGTCTCTTCGTGTCACTTCCTGCTTCTTTTTACACTCCCTGTCTCTTTGTGTCACTTCATCTTTTCGAGTCTCTTTGTGTAACTTCCTGTTTCTTTCTGACTCTTTGTCACTTCATGTCTATTCGTGTCACTTCCTGTCGTTTTGTGTCTTTCTGACTTTTTGTGTCACTTTCTGTCTTTTTGTGTCACTTCCTGCTTTTTTTTACACTCCCTGTCTCTTCGTGTCACTTCCTGTTTCTATGTGTCACTTCCTGTCTCTTTGTGTCACTTCCTGTCTTTTCGTGTCACTTCCTGTCTTTTCGTGTCACTTTCTGTCTTTGTCAGTTCATCTTTTCGAGTCTCTTCGTGTCACTTCCTGCCTGTTTCTGACTCTTTGTGTCACTTCCTGTCATTCGTGTCGCTTCCTGTCTTTTTGTGTCACTTCCTGTTTCTTTGTGTCACTTCCTGTTTCTGTGTCACTTCCTATTTCTTCCTCTCACTTCGTCTTTTCGTGTCACTTCCTGTTTCTGTATCACTTCCTGTCTCTTTGTGTCACTTCCTGTCTCTTTCTGACTCTTCGTGTCACTTCCTGTTTCTATGTGTCACTTCCTGTCTTTGTCACTTCGTCTTTTCGAGTCTCTTCGTGTCACTTCCTGCCTTTTTCTGACTCTTTGTGTCACTTCCTGTCATTCGTTTCACTTCCTGTCTTTTTGTGTCACTTCCTGTGTCTTGGTGTCACTTCCTGTTTCTGTGTCACTTCCTATTTCTTCCTCTCACTTCGTCTTTTTGTGTCACTTCCTGTCTCTTTGTGTCACTTCCTGTCTTTTTGTGTCACTTCCTGTCTCTTTCTGACTCTTCGTGTCACTTCCTGTTTCTATGTGTCACTTCCTGTCTTTGTCACTTCGTCTTTTCGAGTCTCTTCGTGTCACTTACTGCTTCTTTGTGTCACTTCCTGTCATTCGTGTCACTTCCTGTCTTTATGTGTCACTCCCTGTCTCTTTGTGTCACTTCCTGCCTCTTTGTGTCACTTCCTGTCATTCGTGTCACTTCCTGTCTTTTTGTGTCACTTCCTGTCTCTGTGTCCCTTCCTATTTCTTCCTCTCACTTCGTCTCTTCGTGTCACGTCCTGTTTTTATTTGTCACTTCCTGTTGTTTTGTGTCTCTTTCTGACTTTTTGTGTCACTTCCTGTCTCTTTGTGTCACTTCCTGTTTCTATGTGTCACTTCCTGTTTCTATGTGTCACTTCCTGTCTCTGTGTCACTTCCTGTCTCTTTGTGTCACTTCCTGTCTCTTTGTGTCACTTCCTGTTTCTATGTGTCACTTCCTGTCTCTTTGTCACTTCGTCTTTTCGAGTCTCTTCGTGTCACTTCCTGTCCGTGTCACTTCCTGTCTTTTTGTCATTTTCTGACTCATGTCACGTCCTGACTGTTTGTCACTTCCTGTCTTTTCGTGTCATTTTCTGACTCTTTGTGTCACTTCCTGTCTCTTCCTCTCACTTCCTGTCTTTTTGTGTCACTTCCTGTTTCTATGTGTCACTTCCTGACTCTTCGTGTCACTTCCTGTCTCTGTATGTCTCATCATGTGGGTACAGATAAACCCCAATTTTATGTTAAGATGGCCTGCCCTACATTGAGCTCAGTGATGATGTCACTAACCGCAGCTCCTTTGTGTTTCTGTTCTCAGATTTCTTTAGATCTATATAAATGGCACTAAAAACCAGCAGCCAATCAGCTGCATGCTGGGGTGGAGATTGTAGCGCTGACAGTGATGCGTTTGTGTGTCTGCAGAAAAAAATGGACAAAGGAGAATACAGCGACCCACAGAGCTTTGCCACGGACGTCAGGTTAATGTTCTCCAACTGTTACAAGTACAACCCCCCCGACCACGAGGTGGTGGCCATGGCCCGCAAGCTGCAGGTAGGTCAGCGCGCCGGCGCCCTGACACCACCCTGACCCCACCCTGACCCCGCCCTGTCTGTATACAGGACGTGTTCGAGATGCGCTTTGCTAAGATCCCAGACGAGGGCCTGGAGGTGTCGGTCCCATCCACCACGCCGGTGGTCAGTAAAAGCACCGCCTCCTCCGACAGCAGCAACAACTCCTCCTCCGACGAATCGTCGGACTCCGAGGAGGAGCGAGCCACCCGACTGGCCGAGCTACAGGAGCAGGTTGGTGCTGCCGACCAATCACAGGTCAAGAACATTCTGGTTTCCTTCTCCTTTTGTCTGAATCACGTTTGCGTAGCCGTACGTTGCTGTGGGTGTGTCTGCGAGCGGCGGGTTGATTGTCAGTGTGTCCCTTCAGCTGAAGGCCGTGCACGAGCAGCTGGCTGTGCTGTCGCAGGCGCCCGTCAGCAAGCCAAAGAAGAAGAAAGAGAAGAAGGACAAAGAGAAGAAGAAGGACAAGGACAAAGGTAACAAAGCCAAGATAGAAGAAGAGAAGAAACCCAAGGCCGCCGCTCAGCAACCCAAGCCAGCCAATCAGAAGAAAGCACCAGCCAGGAAAGCCAACAGCACGGTACCGGCCACCAGGTACGAGCCGTCTGACCTTTCACCTGCCTGCAGCCGTGCTGCAGCTTCCTGGGCCCACCAGGTCCGCTCTGTCTCCAGGCAACCGAAGAAAGCCAACAAGACGTCAGGCGGCGGATCGGCCAACGGCGACGACGGCGAGGAGTCGTCTCTGCCGATGTCATACGATGAGAAGCGGCAGCTGAGCCTGGACATCAACCGGCTGCCGGGGGAGAAGCTGGGCCGGGTCGTCCACATCATCCAGTCCAGGGAGCCGTCGCTGAGGGACTCGAACCCCGACGAGATCGAGATCGACTTCGAGACGCTCAAACCCTCCACGCTGCGAGAGCTGGAGCGCTACGTCAAGTCCTGCCTGCAGAAGAAGCAGAGGAAGCTGCTGCGTGAGTACTGTGCTTGTCGCCATCGCAACGAGTTGATTACACAGAGAAACTAGTTACCGAGTGAAACCTGCTGAGGAAAATTACATCAGCTGTAGATTTTTTAAAAAAAAGGCTGAACCTCTGATTCAAGAAAAAAATATTCATAAAAATGATGGAAGCAGAGACTCAATACTCCACCAGGGGGCGACGCCAGCTCCTCTCGCACCACCAGGTCCAGTAGCGGTCTGGAGAACAAACTGGCCGTTTCCCACCACCTCGTACCAAAGCATTCCCAGGGCATCGTGGGAAATACTTTGGTTTCTCAAAGCCCCTCTACATTGTCCTGATCCTCACCGGATCAGGACAGCCAAACACCGTGATTGGTTCAGACCGCCAGCTTCTCACCGTAGGGTGCTCAGGCTCTGCTCCACCCAAAGGTGTCGTGCACTTACTGCTCTGACCTCTAAGGTCATGGGGTCACGGCCCGGCCGTGAGCTCGGGATGACCAGGGTATGCTCTTAAATACACCCTGGCCTGCAAATCAACCAGTCGCTGGAGGGGAAGTCAAAGGTCACATGATCAGGACACCATCTTTAACTCACCCCTCTCTCTCTTTCTTCCAGAAAAGGCAGCTGGGGGCGGAGCCTCTGGGGGCGGGGCCAGCCGCCTGAGTGGCAGCTCCTCTTCTTCGTCTGACGACAGCTCCTCGACGGGCTCCTCCTCTTCCTCCGACACAGACTGAGAACACGGTTCAGTTCAGACAGGACTGCTGCCACACACACACACACACACACACACACACACACACAACCCCATGTGGAGACTGGATGTAAATAGGCCGACATATTTTTTAGCTCCTAGTGTTCCTGTTTTCAGTGGAGAAACATGGGACAGGCCGAGGAAGAGGAGGAGGAGGAAGACTGGAGGACACCTGGGCATCATCTTCCTCCTCTTCTTCCTCCCGAGTGGCCGACAGTGACCCCTGACCTCTGAACACATTCCAGAGTCATCCGTCAAGCATCATGGGAGATATGGATGGAAAGTGGGCGGGGCTACCAGAAGAAGAGGAGCAGCAATCTGATTGGCTGGTCAGTGGGCCGGGCCAGCAGAACCCCGTGGTTCTGAAGGACTCAAGCAGCAGCGGTTCTGGGTGCTGCGGGAGAAGCTCGTCTCTCTCCGACCCTTCTGGTCCTGGGGCTCCACGGTTCTCCTGAACGGAACCAGATCCAGTTGGTTCTCCGCCAGGCCTCTCACCAGAACCGGTCCGGACGCCACCGTCGCCACGGTAACCCGAGGCAGAGTCCTAACACTACATTTTCTTTTTTCTCCTGTTTGGGTTTTCCGGTCGTGTTCTGACCCATTTGTGTCTTCTAAAGTTCTCAGTATATGATGTTTGTGCCGCTGTCCGGTCCGAACTCTGAACCCTCTCCGTCCGGGTCCAGAACCGCAGGAGGCCCCACAGACTAAAGGTTCTGATCCGACCTGAGGTGCTTCTCAATGTTTTTAATGGATCAGACGGGAGGTGGTACCACCAGTACCACCAGAATCAGGTCTCAGCGGTCGGTACCGGTTCTGGTTCTGGTGTAAGCGGCTCATGAACCGGACTCTGGGTCGGCGCCAGGTCACAGGAAGGAGAAGGATCCGTTTGGAGAGGAAGAAACGGCGCCTTCTGCTGCACATGTGACAGAACTGATCATGTAGAGTAACGGCCAATCAGGAAGGAGATGGGTGGGAGTTCCTGTGGGCCCTGATTCTCTGATTGGCTGAGTCCTGCAGCGCCCCCTGCAGCCCGTCTGTGTACAGTTATTTTTATTTTTTAAAATATTGAACCAAAGTTCGCAGCCTTCCTCTGCAGTGTGGTCGTCATGGAGACAGATCAGCAGCGGCGCCCCCAGCGGACAGCCCGTTGCCACAGTAACCCCCCCTTTTGATTTTAGTTGATGGTGGAGCTTCGATGCTGATAGTTAAATTTTGTATTTTATAAGAAAAAGGAAGAAAAAAGTGATTTTATGTATCTGCATGCACTCCGGCCGTACGTTACTTCTGTATGTTTGAGCACTGTATAGTAGCTGTAAGTAGCTGTGTGATAGACGGAGACCAGAACCGGGTCGGAGGAGAACCCAGCGCACAGGAGGAACCGACTAAAACCATTAAGTGGATTAATAATTGATGTAATTACTCAAACGGGATCCTTATTTTCTGACTTCATTTGTTTTCATAATTAAACACATAAACTGACCAACAGACTCGACTCTCATTGGCTGGCAGAGCAGCAGCTGGCCCCGCCCCCTTTCCTACAGAGAGCGAAGGGGACCAAATTACCACAAACGACTCGTTAGTCATTAACGCTGGAGATTCAGAAATACTTTAATGCTCAAACTGCAGTCCTGGAGGTTTTAATGAGCCTCAGGTTCAAAACGAGGAGGAGGTCATGACCTCAGAGTGGACCGGTTCTCCAGGTGGTGCAGCAGAGGCTCGTCTAAAGGTTACAGGGCAGCCAGTGACCTCCAGGATTTGATCCCCTGCTGTAATGTAATATAGCCAGATAAAATTCCTGATTTATTAAATGAAAATTAAACTGGGCGTGGCTACAACAGATCCTGGTGAGTGATTGGCTGCTTCAATCAGGAAGTGACGGTCAGTCTGTTAGCCCCGCCCACTGACAGGTGAAGCCATTACAAAATCAGAACATTGAAAGTGACAGAAACCGAACCGGAAGCGCCTCTTGCTGGAAACGATGAAGGTCCAAATACTTCTTGGTTCTGAGAATCGGAACAAACGGATCGAGTCCAGTTGGACCAAATGATTCAGAGAACCAGAAGCGGTTCTGAACTGGTTCCCTTTGAGAATCAGAAGCTGAGGCCGCAATGCATTCTGGTCTCATCATCCAGAACCAGCAGCGCCGCGAGGCTGCCCCCTGCTGGTTTCAGAGAGAAACGACAACAGCTGCTGAAACAGAATTTATTAGACAGAAGGTCAGAGGTCAGGTTGGTTCTGGTCCGGTCCAAACCCAGGCAGTCTTCACCAGCTAATCCACATAAGCCCAGTACCCAGATCAGAACCTTTAACCGGGTCAGGGAGCTGAGGTTCGGGTGTGGTTCTGATGGTCTGGACCGAACCGGGCCCTGGGTCTGCTCTACATGATGCTGCAAATCCTGGACTGGCCCTCGGAACCCTGCTGGGCCGTGCGGTTCCGGACCAGCACCGCCTGGTTTCCGTAGCTGCTGTACCAGGCGGACTGGCTGCGGGTCAAGTAGGAGGCGGGCGGTCCGGTTCGGAGCTCCAGCTGCTGCTGCTGCCAGATCAGCAGCGACGTGTCCCGGTACCGAAGCCGGCCAAACGGTTCCGACAGGGCCTTTGCCGCCAGAGCGGGCCGGGTCGCGGTACCGGTCGGACCCGGTTCGTCTACAGCGGACTCACGGACCGCCATGAAGGACTCGGACTGTTCTGGAGCCCAGAGGCTCGGTTCCGACCCATCAGCGACCTGAGGGAGGAGCAGACGACATTAAGCAGGTTCCTATCCAGACAGGAACTGGAACCGAACCTGAGAACTTTGACTGACCTGCAGCTCCAGAACCCTGATGGTTCTGCCGGTTAACACGCTGAGCGTCGCGCTTTGGCGGCTGATCTTCCACCGTGCGTACGTCACAGGTGACGTACCGCCGTGCTGACGTAACTAATCTGATCAAGCATCCGAACTGTGACGTCTTAATGACGTTTTTCCTCCATTGAAACGGCTTTTAGCTCCTTTAGCTCCGTTGGTAGCGAACGGTTAGCCGGCACACAGCGTCAGCTGTCCATAGCAACCGTCCGTCCGCGTTATGTTCCGGGCAACAGAGGACAGGAACAAAGGTTCCGCTGGAGGAGTAGTTGAGGTTTGATGACGTCATCAAGAGAGAGTAAAAATAAAATTCTAATTTAAAAATTTCTGAATTATTAATTTAGAGAATCTAATTTAATGAATCATTAATTCAGAGTTATTGTAGATGCTGATGGCGGGAAGGATCTCCTGTAGCAGTCTGTGTTACAGTGACTCTGAAGAAGCCTATGACTGACGACGCTCCACCAGAACTTTATTAATTGTATGAAGAATACTTCTTTGCATTTTTTGAACCAGACCAGAACCAGAACCAGCCTTCTTTATCAGGCTGTTGAGGCTCTTTAGCTCCTGGTTCTAGTGGTTCCCGTGGTTCTGACAGCAGATCCAATCCCTGAAGGATGAACATCCAGGCTTTTAACTTCCTCACCTCCATTTCTTCTCCCAGGATGGAAGTGCACTTTGACCTTTGATCAAACCAACAAGCATCTCCTTTTGTTCACATTTCAGATGATTTGACTGTCCCTCCATGACACGAAGCAGTCCACCAGCTCTCTGTACTCTAATTACATGAATAATTAGAGTTTCATAAGGTCATTAATAATTATATTTATAAATACATTCAACACATTTTTATTTATTTAATATATTTATTGTTATCAACAAATTAACAAGACAGCAGGACAGTTATCAATATACAATGATATCCGGATCGTCGAACAGACCGCGATGTCCAGCTGGTATTGGAATCTTCTATAA
>CAEGAD010029370.1:0-39451 GCA_903067055.1 Poeciliopsis paucimaculata
TATTTTTTAAATTTCTTTGCCTGTTTTTGCCAAAAATAAAAAAGGAAGATATTTTTGTAGGAGAAAATCCCAAAGTGTGCAATATATTCCAAGGATAAACACCAAGGTGTCATAATTTGGGTTTTTCAGCCTTGGTTAAAAATTAATATCATTGATTATGATGGATTATAACACATTTTACCATTAGATCCAAAAAGGATTCAGAATTTAACAAAATAAAAACCAGTAAAACATGTGAGCAGGAGTCTGACATGGAGATGATGTCATGGAGGAACGTCTGACCTCTTCCTCCTCCTCCTCTTCCTCACTGCTCCAGATCTAATAAAGCTCTAATCACATTGATCCAACATCCAGCTGCTGCTTCCAGGCTGGATTCATCCTGAAACATTCCTTACTCCCAGCAGATCATCAGCAGCTTGTTGTGAATGTAGAAGGTTGACAGGAAGCAGTAGAGGTCAGAGGTCAGAGGGTGTGGATTCCTGTGGATTTCAGTCTGCAGAGAGAGAGGCGGTGCATTCAAGTGCTCCACAGAGAGTGGGACATCAGGCCACCTGCTGAGCTGATTGGTCGATTAAAGAGGCAAAAATATGAAGAAACTTTGGGATGGATGGATGATTGGTTGGTTGGATGGAGCATGAACTACCTGGTCACTCTAAGCAGCCAATCAGAGGCTCTGTAGCCTGACCAATCAGAGGCCAGTCATTAATGAAGACTGCTCCTTCTGCTGTGGGAGTTGAACCTTTGACCTCAACGTGTGTCTGTGCTTTTCCAGCCAGTATGGGATGGCCCCGCCCACGCACCAGGCTCCGCCCCCTCAGCAGTTCCAGCCAATGCCCCCGCTCTACCAGCAGCCCCCCCCGCTCCAGAGCTCCATCCAGATCCCCGTTGGCTCCGCCCCCCCGAAGGTGGTCAGCACGGCCTGCATCTTCCCCTCCCAGCCAGGTGAGGGAGTGTGAATATGTGTGCGCACATCAGCAGATATCAGGCTGTAACCAGAATTTCTGTCAGTCAGCTTGAAGGTCAGAGGTCACCATTGCTGGTTCTCAGACTCTCAAAAGGCTTCAGCAGAAGTTAAGGTCATGTTCAGTTCAGGAACCAAACCAGTACACTACATGGGTACTGCTAGCTACAAAGCTAACCATGCTAATTGCTAAAGCGCTGATCATAAACATTAGTTCTGCTACAGTGTTACACCATCACAGTCTGCAGCAGAAGCTTATTTAAAAGTATTATAATAACACTGTGTAGAAGAAGCTAATGCTAAAACCAGTTATTTCACTCCTAGCTTCTGTTTTATAGTTGTTGAGTTTTGCTAGCTCTGATGCTAATGTAGCCAAATGAACCCCAGTGCAGCGCAAAGGACAGGAGATGTTAGACTGTTTACTATTCTGCAGTGATGCATTCTGGGTAGCAAATCATTTCTCTTCCTCATTATGAGGACAGGAAATGGAACTGCTGCTTACACAGATTTCAAAATAAGAGCATGAATACAAACAAACTGGACAAATTTATAACAGTCGATAACCAGAACTTCAGCTCAAATGTCAATCTTTATTCAACTGAAAGTTAAAAAAAAATTCTCAAGTAAATTAGTGTCAGAATTTAGCTTAACGGAAGCTAAGTGCGCTAAGCGCTTTCAGAGTTAGCCCGTCTGTGTTCAGTTTGTGATGCTATCAGACCGTGTTGCCTGCGGCTCCAGCTCCGGTCCCGCCCCAGCCCCGCCCTGCAGCAGCTGCCCTGGCCCCGCCCCCCGCCGCTCCTCCTCCGGGTTCCTCCACCGCCAACCGACCGCCCTGGGTGACCGACACCAACTTCGCCGATAAGTTCGACTCGGGGAAGACCACCACCTCCTCCGTGAAGGTCCAGCCGCTTCCTCAGGCGGCTCCGCCCCCGCCGGCGTACATCCCTAACCTGTCCCCCGCCGGGCCGCCCGCCCCCAGCCCCGCCCCCGTCACTCCGAGCCCCGCCCCCTTCCTTCCTGTGGCAAGGGGCGTGGCTCAAAGAGCTGAGAGGTTCGCCGCCAGCAGCCGCACGCCTCTGTGTTCAGCGTGCAACAGTGTCATTAGGTACGGGCCTCGGCGTTGGTCAGAGCGGCTCATTGCGGTCCATAGTGTGTGACGGTGTTGCTGTGGTCCCCAGGGGCCCCTTCCTGGTGGCTCTCGGCCGGTCCTGGCACCCCGAAGAGTTCAACTGCCACTACTGCCACGTCTCCCTGGCCGACGTCAGCTTCGTGGAGGAGCAGAACAACGTCTACTGTGAGAACTGCTACGAGGAGTTCTTCGCTCCAACCTGCGCCCGCTGCAACACCAAGATCATGGGGGTGAGGCAGACCCTGGGGTCATAGGTCATCCGGACTTTCTAAAGTAGTGGTTAGAAAGTCACATTGCATGTGCTTTGACTTTAAAGCTCTGAGATGATGGGAATGAGAACAAAGTCTCGACATAGTTAGCAAGCCAGCTAATGCTAATGCTAGCACCAAGAATGTCACTGAATGCAAGACAAAAATGGCAAAAACGAGAAACATGCTGGATAGCTCCGTCCTCAGGGAGCTAACCGCTAGCATACAGCGCTAACATTAGCAATAGAAGAAGACATGATGCTACTACTAGCAAAGCAACGACCAGGATGTCATGGCAACACAATTGTCTTTTGCACACAGTTTTATGGCTTAATTCATCACCAACCAAACATTTTGAACTCCATTTGTAGTTTCAACATCCTTGAACTTGGACTACAAAATTACTGCAAAAAATAAAAATGTCAGATTTGTGAAATTGGTTGATGAGAAATCCAAACAGAAAGTAGAGAAATCTACGCAACACCAAGAGACCAGATCCGTGATCGATGCTGTTCTAGAAATTCAAAGTATACGCAAAATATATTTAAGGGCTAAAAAAATAAAAATGATTTTGCATAATACGTCTCCTTTAAACATTACATTAGTTTATTTTTCAGATTTTTGAGTTTGAGGCCTTGGTTAGTTTGTTGCCTCTGGTGTTTATAACGACCACATGCCTTGCAGGAAGTGATGCACGCCCTGCGGCAGACGTGGCACACCACCTGCTTCGTGTGCGCCGCCTGCGGGAAACCGTTTGGAAACAGCCTGTTCCACATGGAGGACGGGGAGCCGTACTGCGAGAAAGGTACCGCGGGCCCAATTCTCTGGCACAGAATCAGGTTTATACTGGAGGCTTAATGTCCACATCAGGAAACCTGATGGTCCTGAGGGACGACCAGGGAGAGACGGGGAACTGGGTCTAGTGGTCTCACATGGTCCTGCTGCTGGTTACAGTGGTTAAATCAGTAGGAAGTTGGTCGACAGGAGCTGTTTTTGTTGTTATGGAAATGAAGATTTGTTTCATAAACTGATCTGTGATGATTTTAATCTCCTTGCTTTCAGTGGTGGTGCTGCTAGCTCTAGCTAACTCTAAAGCAGTAATCATAAAAATTGTGAAGTTTCGCTAATGTTAAAGTGGAACACCAACATAGCAAATGGTGGAAGCTAGTGCTATAGCCAATGATAAGTTTGAATTTATCTGCTGTTTGAATTTAAATTACATCCATAAAAATGAATTTAGGAGAAGCTACGTGTGCTAAACAATTTCAAAATTAGCAAAAAAACACTAAAGCGCTGAGTTAAAACCTTTGCTATTAGCAGACTAGCAGAAATGTTCCCACCACTGGTTCTGACTGATCCTTGGAATAAAAATGGTGAATTTGCTGGACGCCCATGCCCTTGTTTAGCAGTTCTGCAGCAAATACTAGCGTGTTAGCATGTTAGCGCATTAGCAGCTTAGCGTCGTTCCTTCTGCTCCGTCAGATTACATCGCCCTGTTCAGCACCAAGTGTCACGGCTGCGACTTCCCGGTGGAAGCTGGAGATAAATTCATCGAGGCTCTGGGCCACACCTGGCACGACACCTGCTTCGTGTGCGCGGTAAGAGCCGGCTCCGAGGCAGAGGTCAGAGGTCAGGCCGTCCTCTAAGTGCTGCTGTCTCTGCAGGTGTGCCACGTGAACCTGGAGGGTCAGCCCTTCTACTCCAAGAAGGACAAGCCTCTGTGCAAAAAGCACGCCCACGCCATCAACGTGTAGAGCTGAGCAGAGCGAGCAGCCACCATGCCAACCACCTGCTACTGAGGATGATGATGATGATGATGATGATGATGATTCTGCTTCCAGACAGGAAGTCCTGCTGCTGCATGCGACCGGAGGTCAGGTCAGAGACAGCCGGCTCCATGCTGTGCCTGCAGGGCAAAATAATCCCTCAAGTTACAGACGATGGGTTGATGCTGGAGAACAAATTATTTTTACCGTCACTTTTAGTCGTTGAATAAAGTTTGATGTTTTAACACAAAGTTTTAGATTTTAAATCTGTGCCATCGTATTTATTCTAGACAGAAATCATAATGTTCTGTTTTTATTTTTTAATCAACCTGCAGATGTGCCTGTTTGACTTTTATTATGTATAAAGACGCTTTCAGCTCAACAGGAGGAGTTTGGTTCTGGTTCTGGTTCTGGTGCCGATCACTGGACTGAACAGCATCAAATCCAGAAACTCTCTGCTGTGAAGCTTTTCTGTCTGCAGCAGCTTCATCTCAGACCCAACAGGTCACACAGGAAATGCTAACGAGTCGTTTCCTGTGTGACCTGCAGGGGGCGCTGCTGCAGACGGAGCTGGTGGAGCCGATCCTCCTCCGTCTTTATCTGAAACCTTTTCTATTTATTAATCGCTGAGTGTATTTTGAAGTGTTTATTTTAGATTTTTTTTCTATCTGAACTGCAAACGTGTCTGAGCTGCTGCAGATCAAACGCTCAGGTGTAACGGGTCTGTTCACACTGCAGAACTTCAGAACCATTTCCTCTGGATTACAGGAGGTTGCTGCAGCTTCAGGTAAATTAAACATAGACACAGAAATAATCCAGACAGGAATTACAGTAGAGACGATCACTATCTGCTTTTTAACCATTTAATTAAAGTGAAAAATTAAATATAGACTCTGGATCAGAAACCAGATTCTAATCCAGAAGATTCAGGGTTGGAACTGAATTGTGTGATTACTGAATTTGTGTGATTATTATCACACAAACCAGTCTAACTATAAATACTGTTTTAGCGTCTCCTGGTGGCTAATAGAAGAACTTTACTTAGATCTATCTTTAATCTCCATTTTTGCTGCTTCTTTTAGTTAATAAGCACCAATCTGGGCAGGTATCTGTTAATATCCAGACCTTTGCTGTCAACCAGAAAGAACATCGTCTAACAGGACAGAATCATCTGCATAGAGGCGAATATTAAATATTAAATGCTACGTTTGCTAAACCGCCGCTGCGTAGCTGCTCAGGAAACAGAAACTTGCTGCCAGAGACCTGAGGAGAATATTTCAGATTATAACCTGTAATTCAGCAACAGTTTTAAACATTGTTTTAAAGTTATTTTGACTTTAATCCTTGTTGTATGTTTGTAACAACTGGTTTGTGTTTTCTGATCTGACTCTGTCATTTGGTTCAACGTTATCACAGAAATCGTGAAAGCTGTTACAGTTAACAAAGTTTTTGCTAATTATTGGGGTAAAATGTTTTTCATTTATAGATTTATACTCATAGACTTGTTTATGGCAGCCTCTACTGGCCGCTGAAGAAACTGCAGCCACACCAAGCCAATAAAACGCGGAACTAAAGTCAGACCTATAATCTAAATTTGTATTATTTATGGAGCGAAACAAAAGCGGAATGATTTCTGATGCGTGTTTTTTTTAAAGCCATGCGAACATGGATTATTATAAAACCCAGCAGCAGTACCTTCAGCAACCACAGGTGTCGCCAAAATCCACCTAAAAAACACAAGTCAGTTCATCCATCCATTTTCTTTCACCCTTGTCCCTAACGGGGTCGGGTGTTGCTGGTGCCAATCTCCAGCTGCGTTCCGGGCGAGAGGCGGGGTCACCTGGACGGGTCGCCAGTCTGTCGCAGGGCAAACAAGTCAGTTCAGTCTGACGGATTATTAGGGCCAGAATATGTTTTAACTTACAAAGATAACTCATAATATTACCAGAAGAAAGTCGTAAAATTATGAAAAAATGTTTAAATTGGAGCAAAGCTTGGAGAGAGTAGAGAAGATTTGATGTCTGTGGTTCTTTCTTCTAAATAGATTCAATTGTTTCAAAGTCCTGATAATAAATGTTAAAATATTATTTCCTTATTTGTCAAATGGAAACCAAAGCATAACTTCACAACATGCTGAACATTCCTCAAGTTAGCGCAGCGCTAAGACCGATTTTATGTCAGTTCTCATAAAATCATCACTTTATTCTGATAATATTATGACTTCATTCTGGTGTTATTACAACTTTACGGTTGTTCAACCTTTTTATTGTAATATGACTATTTTCATATTATTAAAATTTCTCTGGTAAAAGTCTTTTATACAACTATTTTTCTGCTAATGACTTTATCCTTTTTTTATTATGAATTTATTTTTGAGACATTTTTCTTGTAATATTATTCTATTCTGGTGTTTTGGACTATTCTTGTATTATTACAACTTTATTGTGAAAATATGACATTATTCTTGTATTGTTTAAACTTTACTGCACGACTTTTTTGTTGTGATATTCTGACTTTATTTTCAAATTATTTTGACTATTGTCATATACTGTCTTTCTCATATTATTACGACTTTATTTTGATAATATTTTGACTTTATACTTGTATTATTTCAACCTTTTTCTTGTAAAATTATGTCTTTGTTCTCCCATTTTTAGCTTTTTCTGTCTTGTGTCTTGTAGCGCCATCTAGTGGTGGTTTAAGGATCTGAACTTAAACAGTCTGAAGTTCTGCAGCGTGAACTCTGTTTCACTGAATGTTTGATTCTTTTTTAAACAGTATTTTAGTTTCTGTGCGTAGATCCGAGTCGTTCAGAGTCTTTGTGCCTTTTCTCCTCAGCAGCTCCGTTCGTGTCGGACTCGGTTTTTCCTCCTCGTTCGGCCGACTGGTTCATGATCTGTGTTGGGTTTTTACTCCGTCTCGTCCTTTTATACGGTTTGTTTTCAGGGTGAATGCAGTGTGCATGCAGAGCAGCATGTCGGTGTTAGTTTAGACAGAAAGAGAAGTGCTAACCTCACCGTTTGAATTAAAGCTGCCTGGATTCATGTTAACAGGTGGATAAACGAATAAAGAAAGCACCGCAAACACAATCAGCTGGTCAGTTCATTCTTTGAAATCTAATCATTCATTGGCCAGTAAGAAACCAGATTCATTAAACCTTAGAAAACATTTAAATCATTGAAAATAAGGAGTTTTCTTTCTGTTCTCTGACCTTTGACCTTTATTCAGTTCCTGTTTCAGGTTTCTGTAACTCTGACTAATCTGAGCTGCAGATGTCAAAATCACAGTGATTCACTTTTAACCGACAATCAGACTGTATTTATATTTATTGCCACAAGAGGGAGGCAGAGTCGCCTTTGGTGTTGATTTCAAAATAAAAGCCCGTCCAAAACAACTGGTCGTCAATTTACACAGAGGAGAAAATATGCTAAGATGTCTCACTCTGCTCGTTTTAGAACAAACCAAAAAACTGTAGTTTTACTTTTAAAGAATTTTTAAAAATATGATTATTACTTTATTTGTAAATTAAATTAACTAAACTTTACTGTCACTTTCACTGTTTTCCACCCAGTAAACAGAGACACCAGCTTTTGAAACAAAACTTACTTCTTTAATTATTCAGTGGTGTAGGAAGGAGATGATCTAACTCGGGTTTTAAAATGAATTTTCAAATCAACAGGAAAATGGTTATTAAATCAGGAGTTATGTGAGGTTTGCTGCTGCTTCTAGTTCAATAATTTTAGATTCAGTTGTTAAATTGTGAAGATAAAGTAGCTAGAGGCTAGTTATTTAAAGTAAACCTGTATACTAAACTCAAATTAATAAAATTATAAATATGTATCTTTCTGTTATAGTTGCACTTAATAAGTATGTAATATTTGATTTCTTCTTTTTATTTCTAATACACTTGAGATATTTCTGTGTAGAATATTGATGAAACTGATTAATTTAATATAGTTTGGAATAAGGTAAATTGATGTAGATACTTTCCAGATATAGAGTGATTCACAAAAGAATTTATGAAAATTAACTGAATGTAAATTTTATCTTTTACTTTGAAAATCCAGCTTCCTTTCACTCTGGTTTCCACTGTTTTCCTTCTCTGAAAATTGAAATAAAACAGCAACTGTAGCTGAAATCAGCAATCAGACTGGGAGAGACCCACCTCACTGAACAACCCAGAGTTTAATATCCAACATGGCGGCAGGTGACTAAAAAGCCCAAAAGAAGCACAATGCTAAACTATCTATTAGCATAGTAGGGATTTATGTGGGAACGTCTTCCAGATTTGTGTGACAATAAATCGAAAGAAACATTTTCCGTGACAGAAATCACACAGGGTGAGGCATCCTGTAAAACAAATGATCTATGTCAGATTTGCTGTCCTTCAATTTTGCAACAACAAATCAGAGTGAGTTGTCGTGTTTTAGAGAGGATCTCTGTCGCATTTTCCTCTCCGTCGTAGTGGCAGCAGCAGAAACGCAGTGAGGCGTCCTGTTCGGGAGAGGATCTCTGCCAGGTTTGTAACAAGCAGCAACAGAGTGAGCGATCGCGGAGCTGGAAGGAAAGGAGGACCGATCCTGGAAATATTTCTGGAAAAACGTTTGGAAATAAGATTTTCTGATCGCTCCCAGCCGCCCCGGCTCTGGATTTATTTATCTGGATAGTTTGGAAGAGAATACTGGAATCATTTGGGAGTAAAGTCTAAAGAGATCAATATAAAGGTAAGGGCAGATTTAACCTAATGTAACCCAGAAGTTGTCTCCTAACCTGCGGCGCCGAGTCTCCTCAGCTCCGTCTATGTGCTGGAGCAGCCGCAGCCCGTGGGTGGAAAACAGTCCAGATTTAAAGCGGCCGAGCCTCCGGGACCTCTGAATTATCCCGGATTTAGTGATAAAACCTCAAGTTTCACGTTAAAACCTTTTCCAGCGGTGGGTTTAGTTGGAGCGAGGTGAAATGAGAGCGGAGTCGGGGGAACAGATTGGGTCTCTGAGTTGGCGCCAGGACATAGACGGATCCTGCCGTCGTGGAAAAAAGTTTGTTCTGAGCGCAGCTCGTCTTCCAGCTGATTTTATGTCTAAAACATCAAATAAAAGCTTTAAAAACATTAAAAGCTGTTTTATTTTAGTTCATCAGTCCCGGGGAGGGTCGACTGGAGGATTTTATCCGAACTTTGAAAGTTTGTTTACCACTAATTAGCCGCATTCCTGCCTGTTAGCTCCGCGGCTAACTCCGCTGGGAAAACTTCTGGAAAACCAGGATTTTCCAGCTTAATGTTTGGGTCTGTGCTGGTTCTGATGGAGGTCCGGCTCAGTCAGGATGTTTCTGGGTCGGTTCTGGTGATTTTGTGTCTGTTTAGCTCACCTGGCCGAACCGGAACCTCCTGGTTTAAATCCGATTATTCCCGTAAACACGTTCAGTTTTATCAATAAAACACGTTATTTAATGAAACGGGTTAAGACCTCTAAACGACGCAGAAATGTGACCTTCTCAGGACAGGTAGGTGTTTAAACACCTCTATTCTTCCTGAAACTGGATCTGGTTTTTGGACCAAACCCAGCGTGTTCTGGCGGTTCGGTTCGGGTTCAGATCACCTGTCTGGACCTTCTGCAGGTCGTTTCCAGCTGTTGTCACAGTAAAATGATCACATTTTGCTTTAATTTCTGTTTAAAGACCCTGAAACTGGAACCAGAACCAGAACGGTTCTGGTTCTGGTTCTGAGTTCCAGATGTTGGATTCTGGTGTTCTGGTCTTGGTAGTAACTGTAACAGAACCTTTGGAAATGTCTCCTGTTCATGTTGCGATGAATCGGATCAGAACCAGGTGGATGTTCGGGAGATTTTTTTTCTGATCCAGGACGGATTCCCAACCTGTTCATCAGAACCAACCAGCCCACATCACCACTCCTCCTCTTCCGTGTCTCCTAAGGATCGGAGCAGGAAGCTCAGCTCAGGTTCTGTTGGATCTTCCTGGTTCTGGTTCTGTCTCCAGAGAAACCGGGCTGTGATTGGCTGGAAGAGCAGCTGGTTGTCCAACAGATGGGAACGCTGGGCATTCCTGGATGTTCCTGTGGAGCAGATCTATCTTCCTGCTCCATCCTCTGTTCCAGTTTGGTTTTCCCAGTTTTCTGTCTCCTGGAGTATTTTTCCAGTCCTACCAGTTTTCCCATTTTTCCTCTCCTCCTGGCTCAGTTTTCCCAGTTTTCCCAGTTTCCCTCTCCTCCCCCTCCGAGCCTCCCGCTGCAGAACCGGGTCGGGTTTCTCAGGCGGCTCAGAGGCGGCGGTGGAGGAGGAGGAGATCAGGTTTCTTCCTCCTCCTCCTCTTCCTCCCCCATCGTCGTGGAGACAGAGTGGCTGAGCCAAGGAGGAAAACATGCAATCCGGCCCTCTCCTCTTCCTCCTCCTCCTCTTCCTCAGCGCTGCAGCAGTAATGGCAGCCGGCACACAGAGGAGCCATTCTTCTTCTTCTTGTTCCCGCTGATGCAGTTCCAGCTGAGATCCAAACTGATTCTTTTTCCTCTGAAATGATTCACTTGCATTAAACTGAATCTCTGGAGATGAATCACTTTCCACTGAATCAGTTTTAAATGAATCAGTTCAATCCAAAATACTTTCATCTCTGTTTAATTGATTCACTGGAACTGAATCACTTTCAGCTGAATTAAACTAATTTACTTTGACTGAACCACTGATTGACTCTCTTCAACTGAATCTGTTTCACTGAATCACTTTTAAACGAATCGCTACAATTGATTCTCTTTAATTGATTCACATTTATGTGAATCACTTCCAACTGAATCAGTTTCATGGGATTTAAACTGATTCACTAATTCCCTACAGCTGAACCAGTTCCTCTGAACCAGTTCAGTTCTTTTCTCTCTGATGAAGTGAATCATTTTTATTTCTCCATATTTTCTGAACGTTTCGTTGGACTGAAACTCACCGGGTCACAGTTCTGCTCTGGGACTTTCTGGGTTCTGATCAGAACCGGTTCAGATGAGTCCTGGTACAGGGTCGCAGTCCGACTTGCTGCTGCAGCGGGTTTATTGGGTCGGGTTGGTTCTGGAGGAAGACCGGTTCTGATCCTCAGTAAATGATCTGAACAGGTTCTGGTTCTCCTTCCTGTCAGGTCATGACCCAGAGGTTCTGGTTCCAGAAGGCTCTGGTACCAACTGAAGGTCGGTCCGGCCTCTAGGTTCTGTTTCGGATTGTCCTGTGATTCTATTGATCTGCTGTAAGCAACCGGGCCCGGCGGTTCTGACCCGCACCGTTAGCCTCAGTTCCTGCAGGCGGCAGGAGACGGATCCAAACCTGCTTCCGGCTCAGCGCTGGGTTTTCCTGGAGGCTGTGAACGCACCGCGGCCTTTTGGTGCTGCGTTCAGGAACCAAATTAACGACCAGAGATTAAAATCGTTTTCTCCTAAAAGATCTGAAATCTGATGTTTGTTAAATATGGTTTTTGTGATATTAAAATGGTTGTATGAATATTTTATGTTTTATCATCTGGATCCCTGGAAGATTAGTAACTAAAGTCCTGGAAACTAACTTAGATCCTAATAGAAATAAATAAATAAATTCCTGTAGCTGGAACCGGGCCTCCTCTGTGCTGCAGTGTTTCTGGGAATGCCGGCATTCCTGACGGGACAAAAACAGCAGCAGCTGTGAGTCAGTGGAGCCGCGCCTACTGGACCCAGTTCACCGCTGGGCGGACTGGGAGCTGAGGACACGGCAGCACTGGTCCGGTCCGGTTGGGCCTGACCCGGTCCTTGGTGAGGAAAGAGTCCGGTTGGACTGATGGGTTCTGGTTGTCGGCCCGGCTGCAGGTCTCGGGTTCTAGGCGGCGTTCCTCCGCTCTGCCACCAGAACCGGTTCCACTGGTTTCCACCTACTGGAGTCCAGCTTCCTGTGCTGGTTGCCATGGTTCCCGCTGTGGGAGCAGGTCGGCCATGTTTGCAGCTGAACATGTCGGTCGTCATTCCTGGTTGTTATTCCGGGTTGAAACGTCTGAATGCAGCAGGAAGCGTTTCATCTTTATGCGAACATTTAATGTTCTTTTAAATCATCAAGTTGATCTGCAGATCTGATTAACATCCATCTGATGTCAGCAGCTGCTGTTGGGATTGTTGACGTTTATATTCCTTATAAACCTCCGTGAGTCTGATTGGTTGGAGGAAATCAGGTTTAGTTTAACTTTAGTTTATATTATTCCAGATTACTTTATCTTTATGTAAGTTAAATTATCTTTAGTTCCTAATTTGTTTTTCTGTTTACCGTCTCCTTCCTTCCTGTTGCTCTCTGCACGGCTCCTGTCAGACAGTAGGTGGCGCTGCAGAAGTCGATGCTTTTTGTTCAGTCTAGCATTTGGGTTCGACGCTTCCTGACCGGGTCCGGACCATCTGGGCTCTTACTGTGAAGGGAGCAGCTTCCTGTCTGGCTGTAGAGTGAACATTAACTCGTTGTTCCAATGTTAATATTTTATATTTCTAACCTCATTGTGTTTGTTTTGCAGACCGGCTGCCTTCAGACTACATTTCCCATGGGGCCGTGCTCAGACCTGCTCTCTGCTGCATCATGGAGCCTCCAGTCAGGTATGAAGGGTAACCGCCCTGCTAAATGAGCAGATTAACCTCTGACCCCTGGGCCTGAGTCAGAGCTGGCCAATCAGGAGGCCTCCTGGCAGTTGACCGCAGGCTGTGATTGGCTGATTGGATCCGTGTGCTGGTCTGATTAATGGAGGAGAGCTGGAGGGATTTTTCTGTTCGGGGCGGCGGAGTCGGAGGTTCTGCAGCAGAGCCGGGCAGTCTGTAGCGCCTAATGGCTGCCATATGTCCCCCGCCCCGCCTCCAGCCCCGCCCCTCCCCGTCTGGGCCGACCCGGCGGCTCCGGTTACAGCCGCAGCGCTCCGGGTTCTGGTTCTGCTGCAGGAGCCGTCAGAACCGACCTCTGGACCACCTAGCAAGGTCCACTGCTGTGGCCAGGCTGCCGTTTCCACGGCAACGCGGTGGATGAAACCATCCGGTGTCCAGACTCTGAGTGGACCACACACACACACACACACACACACACTGTACTGCTGGCTGTGTTTACTCTGCTGCGGCTGAAGCAGAACCAGACACAGAACTCCTCCAGGCTCCTCAGTGTGTGTGTGTGTGTGTGTGTGTGTGTGTGTGTGTGTGTTTTCCATTACCTGCTTCACATTCCAGCAGCCTGGGAGGAGGCGGGGGTTTGGGTTGGGTCGGGGGTTCTGGTGATCGATGCGCTCCCTGGCTGGGATTGGCCGGTTCTGGTGTCTGTGACTCGGCGGCGGCTGTGATTGATGGACCCGTTTCCATGACGATTAAAGTCATTAAACCTCCTCCAGGACCCGCTGTGTGACCATGACGAGACGCCCCAGAGGATTGTGGGTAGTCTGTGCGGCTGATGAAGCTGCTGGTTCTGGTTCTGTTTGGTTCTAATGAAATCAGCGCCGCAGCGGAACGAACTGGTGCTGTTCTGGGTGGGACAGCAGCAGAACATGAAAGCTTTTTAATAAAAATACAAAATGAATAAAGAACAACAGATTAAACAGGATTAATAATAAATGGGATTTTCTGGGTTCAGAATGATGTGAATGAGCTTTAAAGTCGGCAGACTGAACAATAAGTGACAATAAAACAGCAAATCCCAGCAGGGACAGAAAATCTGTAGATTCTGTGGAAGGATCTACCGTAACGCTCGTCTGTGCACCTCAGATGCAGCAGGTCAGCTGCTGGTGTTGCTTTGAGGGGTTTTATTTCTCTGGAAGAGCGAGTGCTGCAGTGGAACTTCCTGTCGCTGTTGGATGGAACCAGCCTCAGCGTGATTTTTGGTCTTTAATCATCTCAGTTTCAGATGCATTCACGAACTCAGAGCGCCGGACGCGCTTTCTCCAGGATACAATGTATAAAAAAAGGACTTGTATCTTCAGGATGTAAATGTGACGTCACAAAATGGCGCTCTGCTCCTCAGTTCCTGCTCAGGTTACCTTTATGCTGCTTCTAATGACATTAATCCAAATAATGTAAATCTCTCAGGGTCTCACCAACCCTGTTTAGTCACTTTGATCGAACTGTAGTCTGTTTGCCTAGTCCAAGTCCGGTTCGGTTAGTGAGGTGAGAATCCGTAATGCTACCTTCTGGTCCTTCAAACCTCAGTCTGGATTCAGTGGAAGTGAACTGTGGTGTGTTTTACGAAAGCAGGAAGTGAACCACAGTGCAGAGCATTCTGGGTAAATCCAACCAAAGCTAACGTGTTAGCCTAGCGCTAGCAGCAGAAATGGCTCCTGGTCTTTAGCTTAAAGAGAAATCCTCCAGCACTAAAATCTGATGCCTCCATCTTGTTTCATCTGGTGAAACAGGAAGTTGCTCTCAGGGCCTTCAGAGGTTTTTGTGTCGTTTCCTTAAGTGGTTGTTGGTTCAGCGCCCCCACAGGCCAGGAGGGGAACAGGTTGGTTTAGGTCAGAACCACAGCAGCTGGATGGAGCAGATGATGGAGTTTGGGTCCCAATCAAAGTGAGTCCACTGGATCATCAGGATTAAAAACAGCCTTAAAAACATCAGAATCGATTACAACCAACCCTGATGTGGATCGGTTGGTTGTTGGGACCATCAGAACCTCAGCAGGTGAGACGCTGGCAGGTTTTACATGAACTCCTGGTTTGGTGGAAGATACACATCATGGAGGCTTCCTGTTTACAGGTGATGAGCTGTGATCTCCGTTATCAGCTGTAGTAACCGGAAGTCCAGGTTCCTACAAACACCATCCCAGATCAGCTGGAGGTGAATTACGGCACTGCAGGGTTGTTGGTTCAATCCTCTTTAAATGACTGAAGGAGCAGCACAGGTCAGAAATCAGGAGGAAGGATGGAGAGGAGGGTGAAGATGCGGCGCTGGCTCTGACTCCGAGGATTCTGGGTAATCTTATGCTAACCCACGACAGGGCAGGAGGCAGAGAGCAGCCGAGCAAACAATGGCAGTGGAGCCAGAAAGTCTGGGCAGCAGTCTCCCAGGCCCTGAAAGGCATGTCGGGCAGGGCGCCGACAGCGACGGGAGGCTGCAGCACCCAGAGGCCCGCCTGCAAGGAGGGGCCCCCACAGGGGCTGGGGAACGGGGCCAAGATGGAGGCAGGAGAAGGGGAAGAAAACCAGAGTGGAGAGGCACCAGGCTGAAGCTGTTCACAACCTGAAGTCCTGCTTCCTGTTCAACATCTGAAGCTTGAGAGCAGCAGCAGCCCTGACGCTAACGGCAGCCGTGGCGCTAATGGCAGGCTGGCGCTAACGGCAGCCGTGGCGCTAACGGCAGGCTGGCGCTAACGGCAGCCGTGGCGCTAACGGCAGCCGTGGCGGTTACGGCAGCCGTGGCGCTAACGGCAGGCTGGCGCTAACGGCAGGCTGGCGCTAACGGCAGGCTGGCGCTAACGGCAGCCGTGGCGGTTACGGCAGCCGTGGCGCTAACGGCAGGCTGGCGCTAACGGCAGGCTGGCGCTAACGGCAGCCCTGGCGCTAACGGCAGCCGTGAAGCTAGCAGCCATGTGAAGCTAGCAGCCATGTGAAGCTAACAGCTGTGAAGCTAACAGCAACAGTGTGAAGCTAACAGCTGTGTAGCTAACCTCCCTCATTAAGGTGGAGGTTAATGAGGCTGCTGCTGGTTTCTCCAACCATCAGCGTTTTATTTATTCTGCTGTCGCTCTTCCAGACAGGAAGTGATGCCATTAATGGCTGACAGTCGATGTCTCCTTCTGCAGATCATCTGGATTCATCATGGCTGCCGTCGGCTCTGTGGTGTTTCTGGACGTGTTAATGATGTAACACGTCCAGTACATATAAGGATGGCGGTGCGGTAACAGCTGTTAGCTGTTAGCCGTGTTCAGAGTGGATCATATCCGTCTGAATCAGCAACCGTGGCGCCATCAGATTTCCATCAGGAAATCAGGATCCATTGATCAGTTCACTCCTAGTTTCTATCAGTCTGACCAGGTGAAAGTTTGTTTCTGCTCAACTCTCTGAAGGTCCCACTAAAATAGTTCAACCCAATTGAGCTCTGGACTTTGACTAGGCCATTCCAGCTCCTTGATTCTTCTGTTCCAGTTGTTCTGTTCTAGATCTGCTGCTGGGTTCTATTGGGACCGAGCTTTGGCTGTTGGACAGATGGAGTCTCCGTTCACCCTGAAATACTTTGGTCTACAGAGGAGATCAAGGTCCATTCAGTGGCTGCCCATAGCATCATACTTCCACCACCGTGCTGGACCATGATGGACAGAACCATCATGGTCCTTCAAACAGACGCGGCTTTGCTAACCTCGATCTTGCCGCCATCTTGTATCTAGAGACTATCTCCCTTGTTCAGTGCAGGGTTTCCCCCAGTGTATTTTAAGCCTGGTGGGCTGCCAGGCTTTACTTGTGGCCCCACCAGGCTAAGCATTGCTTATTTATTTAAGTCCTTTTAAAATGTTTGCATTTTTAAAACTTTACAGTAGGTGTTCAGGTCGTTGACCTGTGACCTGCTAACCTGTAGCGTTTGAATCTGCTGGAACGTCAGAGATGAGCGATGGACCTGAGGTGGTCTAGAGATGACCTTTGACCCTCACCAGACTGATGGACAGCAGCAGGTGCTTCTTAAAGGTCAGGTGGTATGTGTGAGGTCATGTGACAGTGATGGTTCAACTGGAGCAGAGATGTGATGTCAGCAGTGAAAGGATTGATGATTATTGGTGATTATTGGTGATTATTGGTGATTGTTGGTGATTATTGGTGATTATTGGTGATTGGCCCACATCTCTGGTTTCTGTCATCAGTTTGATCTAAACTCTGTTGTTCCCATCAGCATAAACTGCTAGTGATGCTGTAGCATCCTGTAGGAACTGACTGACGAGAGTAAAGGTCAACGGTCATATTATTTCCGGCTACATAAGACCTTTGGCCCCTGATCAGCTTGTGCGACCTCAGATTCTTTACCCCACGGAGTGACCAAGACGCAAAGGTTCCTATCAGGCTGACGAAGCTTCCTCCCTCCGATGGAGGAACCAGAACCAGAACCAGAACCAGTCGGTGTGTTTCCTGCTGCCGTCCGGACGGCGATAGCGGAGAAGTGGAGGAATCTTCACCTGGTTGCCACAACAAAAACACTCGTCTGTCTTCGCTCCGCTTGCAGATGGAGACGAAGACAACGGCAGAGATAAGGACTCAGAACCGAGGTCCAACAAGACCCAGCAGGCCCGGTTTGAGCCCACAACAGGAAGCCCCCCCTCACCTCCCTCAATCACCCAACACATCCACTTCCCTTTGAAAACACGGCTGGAGGAGAGTCCAGCTGGGCCGGCGCCGCCTCCTCTTCATCCTCCTCCTCATCCTCAGTCATGTTCTGACTCGTCTCTGCGTCTCGGAGCCTCAGACTTTGGCTTCCTTCACCCTCAGCAGCGCCGTTGTTCACAAACACGTTTTCATGAAAGAGTCGTTCACGGCTGGAGGTTTTAGAGCAGAAGAAGAAGAAAGATGAACAGAAAGAGTGACTTTATGTTACAATGAAGGAAAAACAAACAGTTTATTTAAAGAAACGTTTTGACCTGCTGTAGAGATTGAGCTCAGATATTTAATGGTGTTGTTTTGAATCTTACCAAGTATTTCTGTCTAGTTTCTACTGCAAATGAAACACTTGAAATAGGAATAAACTCATAGGTCACATTTTATCAAGATGTAACAGCTTGTTTTCAGTCAATAATTCCTTAATATTGATTATTTCCATTTATAACTAGACATTTTTGCCAAATCTGGAACTAGAACTTTAATATTGATGAATTTTGACTCTAAAAAGCTTCCATATCTTGCTGAAAAGTTTTTTGTAAGTTAATTTATTATTTTAAATGTATTGAAATGTTTGAAAGTAAACATGAATATTTGGTCATATTTTGAGTTTCTGCAACTTCAGGAGGAAAATCTGAACGACTTTCTGCTCTGTTAGCCGTTAGCGTAGCTGCTGCCATCTGGGTCCAGGACGGTTCTGGTTCTGCAGAGATGTGTGAAAACTGGGTCAGAGGTCGGACTTCACTAACTACATCAAGCAGAACTTCTCTGGGCAGAACCAGACTGTGGGGGGCAGCGCCGTGC
Source organism: Poeciliopsis paucimaculata (assembly GCA_903067055.1). NCBI lineage: Eukaryota > Metazoa > Chordata > Actinopteri > Cyprinodontiformes > Poeciliidae > Poeciliopsis > Poeciliopsis paucimaculata. Next base: position 18,223 of record CAEGAD010029370.1, read on the forward strand.
TGGCAGGGGTCACGGGGTCACAGTGTGGGGGCTGGAGCCGGGCCCCTCGGGGTCCCGCTGCTTGTCTTTTGCCCCAGGGTTCTGGTCGGGTTCTGGTCAGTGAGGAGAATCACTAAAAACCTGCTCAGGGATTTAAATTAGTATTTTTAATTTATGAAGTAAGATATAAAAAGATACATGCAATTTATTTGAAAAATAAGTCATTGAATTACTTTAATAAAACACTTTAATTATTTTTAAAACTTTTATTTATGTAAAAAAAAAATTAATATTAAAAAATACAAAGTAAACATTTTTTTTAAATCATCACAAATGGTCCATATGGAGATGTTTTATTTTTATTATTTTAATAAGAGTTTAAAATTGTATGAAATAATAAAGAATAAAAAACGGAAGAGAAAAAAAATAAAACCCAAATTAAAACAAGTATAAATGTTTTAACTCTTCATTTAAATGTTTGTTTACATTTTTAATAAAATAAACGTTAAATAAATAAAAATGACTTTACATCTTTCCTCTTGACCTTTCACCTCTGGGCTTGGTATCCTCTCTGGTTTCCGTGGAGATGAGGCCACCAGGTTCCGGTTCTGATCTGAACCGGGTCAGAACTCTGACCTTTCTGGTGTTTCTCTTCCAGGGTTTTGGACCTACAGAACCAGTGAGACCCAGCAGAACCTGAGCTGTTGATTCTTCTGGACCCAGTCGTTCCCCTCCCCCACCTGCTGCTGCCGCCGGCCCGTCCCGCTGTGGGCCGATCAGAACCAGCGTCTCTGGAAGCGAAGCTGCTGCTGTGTTGTTCTGGGCCCGGTTCTGGCTGCAGGATGGCGGTTCTGACCGGTCTGCTCGCTGCTCTCCTGCTGGCTCTCAGAACCCACGGTAAGGCACCTGAGGTCCAGTTTGTCTGGTTCTGACTGAGAGATGTCGCTGGAAGTAGAGCTGGATTCATCTGATCCGACCCAACAGAACCATCCATGGACTGGCGCTTATCGGGTTTATCGGGCTTATGGGAGTCGGGTCGCAGTTTCAGAGGCCAATCTGGACCCAGTAGAACATCTGATCCCAAGTAACTTTATAAAATAACTGACCTTTGACTTGACATCCTGCTGGTCCCAGGCCCGGTTCTGCTGGTCCCAGGCCCGGTTCTGCTGGTTCTGCTGGTCCCAGGCCCGGTTCTGCTGGTCCCAGGCCCGGTTCTGCTGGTCCCAGCGCTCTGACTCCCCCCTCCCCCTACAGGAAGCAGTTGAAGCGATTGCTGCCGCTCTCACTTCCTCCCGGCTCATAAAGCGTTTCCTGTATGGCGCTGCCGGCCGGCCGCCAGCGGCGCGAAGCGATCCAAACAGCCATTGTTCTCCGGAAATATCCCTGATGCTTTGAAGCCCGGTCCGGTTCTCCCTCTGAGCGCTGCGCTGCGGTGGCCCGACTCTGGTTCTGGTTCTGACCGCCGCAGCAGAACCTCAACAGACATTACAGAGCAGAGTGAGCCCTCTGTTCGCTCGTCCAGCTCTGTTCTCCAGAACCGCCCGACCTGCTGCTGGACCGTCCTGTCCCGGTGAAACCTGCATCGCCATGGAAACCAGCCAACGTCGGTACAAACGCAGCTACAGTTACCCAGCATGCTTTGCCACCTCAGCCCCTGCTGGGACTGATGCTGCGATTAAACAATCAGCAACGTTTCTATAGTTACTGAAACTAACCAAGCAGAGAAAATAAAAACTAACTGGAAATATCACGTTTCATAAAACTAAAACCTCTGGAGGCCCCGCCCCTCTGACTCACAGCCAATCAGAGGCGGCTTTAGTTTGATCTCAGTTTCAGCAGGGTCTGATTGGATCTGATCAGTTATTGATCAGGTGGAACCGTCAGCTGATCAGGATCCTCTAGAGAAAAGAGGTCTCACTCTGATGGTGTATTTCAGGCTGATTAACTCGGAGGATCTTTGTTCCATCAGCCTGTAACCTGTTCTGTCTGGTCCAGCTGCAGGTCAGAACCCGGACCATGTTCTGCTGGGGACCGGCGTGAACCCGGAGGCCCGGCGACCCGGAGAGGATGCCACCATCGCCCCCGAGGATCTGCCCCGCTTCCTCAGCTGTTACTGCTCCGGCCATTGTCCTGACGACGCCATCAACAACACCTGCCGGTGAGTGAGGCGGGACCAGAACTAGAACCAGGAGCAGAACCGGAACCAGGAGCAGAACCTGAATGCATTTAAACCAGAACATGAGGATCAGAGAGCTGCAGAGCTCAGATAAACCTCTGGTATCGGTCCCGGTGCCGGTCCCGGTGCCGATGCCGGTCCGAGGCCCTGACTAACCCGGGTCTCTGTGCGTCCAGAACCAACGGTCAGTGCTTCGCCATCATCGAGGAAGACGATAACGGCGAGATCCAACTCGCCTCCGGCTGCATGAAGTACGAAGGCTCCCACTTCCAGTGCAAGGTAGGCGTCTCCATGGCAACCAGACCGTCTCCGGCGTAGAACCTGACCCAGAGCAGGTCTCCGTTGGGTCGGAGTTACACCTGGAGTCTTCCTCACCTGAAGCCTTCATCCCTCCCGTTCTGCTCTCTGATTGGCCGACAGGACTCTCCCAACGCTCTGCCCAGGAGGACCATCGAGTGCTGCAACACTGACTTCTGCAACGAGGACCTGAGGCCCACGCTGCCGCCGCGGGTCTCTGCCGGTAGGTGGCCCGCCGGGTCGGGTTCTGCAGAACCCGACCCGACCTCTGACCCGCCTGTCTATCTCTGCAGAGAGCAGCTCTCATTGGCTGGCCTTCATCATCTCCATGACGATCTGCTGCTGCACCCTGATCTGCCTCTCCATCGTCTTCTACTACAGGTTCATACAGACTGAACGTTTGTTAATCCCACAGATTATTTACTGATTTTCTCATGTTTTTGTCCTTTATTGTTTTATTTACTTTTTATTTTATTGAACCTGGAAAATCCCACTGAGAATCCTGAGCAAAATCAGTCATCAATAAAATGATGAAAACATTTAAACATTGTTAAAAAAGCCTGAAAAACAAAAACTGAAGATTTATTTACAAGTTTGGAATAAAATAAGTTCTGAAAAGGAAGATAATATCCTTCAGTTCAACTTTCTGTTTATCAAAGCCAACAAATGCAGTGGCAGACATCCTGTATGGCCTTATCAATATCGTATAAATATAGTTTCTATCTGGTTTCTGGTTCATTTACTTTTTCTATTAATGCAGAAAATCCTTCAGTTTCATGTTATATTGTTTTTATGTGCAATAAGTCATGTCTAATAAAAATGGACACACATCAAAATCTTTGCTCAGTTTTAGTCTCAGTTTCATTTAAATGAGTCTTGTCATTTGTGAGTTATTAAAAACCTACATATAGTTTTTATCCAGGTGTCAAAGGTCAAAGGTCTCCAGTTCAGTAATTAAAATAAAATCATTTCTCCAGATTGAACAAATTCAGATTATTATAAAAATCTGATGTTTGTCCAGAAACCAAAGTGCGATCGTTTCCTTTCAGCTAGAGGTGTGTGTGTGTGGGTGTGTGTCTCTCCCCCTCTGAGGCTCTCTGTGTGTTTGCAGGTACAAGTGGCAGACGGAGCGGGAACGTTACCCCAAAGACCTGGAGCAGGAAGTCTTCATCCGGGGAGGAGAGTCCCTCAAAGACCTGATCCACCAGTCGCAGAGCTCCGGCAGCGGCTCAGGGCTCCCCCTGCTGGTAGGAAGCAGAACGACACTCACCTTTAGCATTGCACACACAGCCAGGCTCTGCTGATGGGCTGGATCAGAACCAGATGGTACTCCTTTGTTTTTTGTGCTATATCTGGGACCACTAGAGGGCGCCGTCATGCCAAGAGCTCATGTTACAGGGTTTCTACTCTTTATGTTGAGTTTCAGGGATGAGTTGGTTATTTTGAGCCTGGACCACAGCAGACATCGAGATCAGAGTTTATCAGGACCACCCAATATAAAGCACAACATGCCAATATGTACAGCCTGACATTAAATATTGGTCTCTTGGCTCACTGTTTGCTGTCTTCCTTGTTCAAAACGTCCTGAGCCGATTCAGTAGATTTAATCTTTCTAATTATGTCCGACACATGGAAATCAAAAAACCAAATGTTCTGAGCATTGATAACATTTTAGAGCTATTTGTAATTTAGAAGCTTAATAAAAGAAAATAGTTGCTTTGTCAGAAACTAAAGTCCTTTTCTGCACAAATAAATATAAAAATTATCCACCATTTCTGTCAGCTGTATTTTTATGTTTACATTTGCTGATTAACTCATTTTTAATTAAAATAGTTGTTGACATGTCGTAAGCAAGCTAAGTTGTATAAACAAAGAACAGTTCTCCCCCACTGAGACTCGACTACGTCGTTCAAAAGAATCAAATCGTTCGTGAATGACTCAGTTCTCTCAGCACGTTGTCTTTTCTTTGACTGACCCGGTTTTAAGCCTCTTATTCATTATTATTATTATTAGTAAACACAATCCTTTGGTTAGCTAACTGCTCATCTCACTATGAGCTCACAGGAAATTAACCATCGTCTACATGCAGTACCTCTCAGGCCACTAGGCGGCGCTCAGTTTGTTGCTCTCGCCTCATCCCAGTGTGAGATCCTCTCTGAGGCTCCAGAAATGTTAACTGTGTGATTAAACGGCGTGGCGCTCTGCTGCTCCAGGTCCAGCGGACCATCGCCAAGCAGATCCAGATGGTGCGTCAGATCGGGAAGGGTCGCTACGGCGAGGTGTGGCTCGGCCGCTGGAGGGGAGAGAAAGTGGCCGTCAAGGTGTTCTTCACCCGGGAGGAGGCCAGCTGGTTCAGGGAGACGGAGATCTACCAGACGGTCCTGATGAGACACGAGAACATCCTGGGTAGGTTCCTCAGCAGCTCCGGGCTGAAACCGGACGGGTCAGAGCCGACCCAGGTCACCTGAGGTTATTGGCTCCGAGTCCAACCGTCAGCCAGTCAGGAGACCCAACTCTGCTGCTCTGCTCCTCCAGTTTTATTCCTGTTTCCTCAGACTCTGACTCAGGTTTTCTATCGGAGGGTTTTGCTCCTAATCGGCAGTTTTTCCTCTTTTCCCTGTTGGAGCCACATGATTATTGTTTTTGTTTAGAGTAATCTGTTTTATTTATGGTTTTATTTCTGTTTCATTGATGATTATTTTCTTTCTTTATTTTGTATATTTAGAATATTCCAGTTCCGGTGTTGTTTTGTTAAATGACAGTTTGTTGATCTTTGAGGGTCTTGTGTTATGGTTACATTATATTACTTTAAAACATTACAAATATTATTGTCTACACCAATAATGTTTTGATTTATTGCCACAGGCTGATGTTTTCATGTCTCCGTAGTTTTGTTGTTTTTCTCACATCGTGATACGTTTCAGACTCTCGTCCGTCTATCAGCCTCGTTAATCTTTAGTGGATTTATAAAGTGTTAGTTGGTCCCAGTCAAGCTGTCCTGCTGGGTTTTCTTCCTCTTTCCACAGCTGCTGAATATGATGTCAGATGTAAACATGAAACATTTTATCTTCTAATATTGACTGAAACAGCATGTGATCAGAGGTTCATCAAAGAAAACTGAGACCAGAGTTCTTGATGTTTAATGAAATATGAACCTTTTCTCCTCCTCTGCTCTCCAGGCTTCATCGCGGCGGACATTAAAGGTTCTGGAGCCTTCACGCAGCTCTTCCTTATCACCGACTACCACGAGAACGGCTCCCTGTTCGACTTCCTGAAGGTGAACACGCTGGACGCCGCGGCGCTGCTGCGGCTGGCCTACTCTGCCGCCTGCGGCCTCTGCCACCTGCACACCGAGATCTACGGCACGCAGGGCAAGCCGGCCATCGCCCACCGGGACCTGAAGAGCAAGAACATCCTGGTGAAGAAGAACGGCACCTGCTGCATCGCCGACCTGGGCCTCGCCGTCAAGTTCAACAGGTGGCCTTCAGAGGAGACCCAACGGGTTTCCTGTTGCTTTAGTTTTCACACAATCAGAAGAAACGTCTTGCTGACGAGCTTTAGTTAAGCGATTCTGTAAACTGTGTTCCCATAGCGACACCAGTGAGGTGGACATCCCTCTGAGCACCCGGGTCGGAACCAGGCGCTACATGGCCCCAGAGGTCCTGGACGACAGCTTCAACAAGAACCACTTCCAGGCCTACATCATGGCTGACATGTACAGCTACGGCCTGGTCGTCTGGGAGATGAGCAGACGCTGCGTCACCGGAGGTACGGTCCCCCTGAAACGAGCTGCGGCCACCGCAGGGCCCTGCTGAGTCATCGTTTACATGAAGCATCACTTCAGCGACATAAATAACCTTTAGGTTTCCATGTTGACTCGTTGGTCACACTCTATGCTTGGTGAGGTCAGTTTATTTGTGTAGAGCTTTCCATGATGGAAATGTAGAGCGATAAATAAGAAATGTTTCTTATTTATCGCATAAACAGCAGCAATGAGAAGCTAGAAAACTGACTAAAATCAATAATGATCAAAGGCTACTTTAAATATTCAGCTACCAAAATGTTCACATTATTATTGTTTCCCTTCATTTCCTCTCACCAGCCTGCATAGAAACTCCACATAGAGACATTGTGTCTGTTAGCCCAGCTGCTAAAAGCTCTGCTAATGCTGAGGCCTGGAGCTAACCTGATCTACAAACACACAGAACCAGATTAGCAGCAGCGATAGCATTAGCTTGTCTACCTTCATGAATATTCACAACATTCTGATCATCTGAAACTGGAAGGATAAGAAAATGTAATAACTGAACCTGAACCTGATTCTGTTGCGTTTACATCTGCATGTTTGAAAAGCAGGTGCAAAATGTGAAACAGGATACAATGACAGAAGATTTAAAGAATAGAAAATAATAATGGATCAACATATCCTCAAGAAGTCCTGACTGTTTTGGGACTAGACTTCAGTTTTCTGGAGAAAACGTCAAGTCTAGTCCTGAACTTTGACCTCAGGATGTAGAAAGTTCCCCGTTCCTCCTGCAGGCTTCCTTTTATTGAAAACTGGAACCAGCTAATGTTTTTACTCCTCATATCCATGTAGTTGTATGAAATGTAATTTTCTTGACCTTCAAACGTTCCCGTTACTCCTGGTTTATTGAACATTATAGAAAACCTCACAGATTTCGAAGAACTATAACAGATTAATCTGAATTATTCACATATTTCCAGTCAGTTCATTTCTGGCGTTGCTCGTAGCAACCTGGAGGTGAAGCTCAGTAGCCAATCATGAGAGGTTAATGGTCAGCATCGCTCCGTAATGTCTGAGCTCAGGACCGCACCCTGCCACGGTAGAGGCCGGGAAGTTTTATGTTGCCGTGGTGATAAATTGGATGAAGGCAACGAGGTCGAGGGAAAGCTTAGACCGAGTTCTCCAGATTGCAGAGGATTTTCCAGACGGCCGGTAAGATACAGCTTCAGTTTTATTAGCTTAACTTAGTTTAGGGATTATTTTTCTACATTAATGATTATGTTCTTCTCTCTCTGCTGCTCTAATGTTAATGTTTGGTTGGTATCGTGATGTTTGCTGGCTCATGTTAGCTTTAGCTTTAGTCCCTCTGATTTCTGGGTTAATTTTCTGTTAGTAGCTGTGATTATTTCATCCTGTTTCGGTTATTTCTGGTAGAAATTATCTCCTCTCTGGAGTTATTAGTTGATTCTCTTCAGTTTTAAAAGTAATTAGCCTGTTAGTTTCATTTGTTCAGTTAAACTCACAGATTAGTTTGGTCATTTTCAAACTAATGATTCAGTTATTAGCCGTTTAGATTTAATCATTACATTTTTCATATATTGCAAGTTGCTGAACTGACCTTTCACTTTTAGCTCATTTAACCTCTCATGTTATTTAATTGAGGAACTGAACCATCATCCTTGTGAATCCTTGTGTTGAACCATGAAGGGAAATGTTGATCAGCTGACTGGAGGCGTTTCTCTGTTCAGGGATGGTGGAGGACTACCAGCTGCCATATTTCAACATGGTGACCTCTGAACCTTCCTATGAGGACATGCTGGAGGTGGTTTGTGTTAAAGGCCTTCGGCCCTCGGTGTCCAACCGCTGGAACAGCGACGAGGTGAGACAGTAAAATCCTGCAGGATGTTCAGATTAAAGCCAGAGTCTTTAATGTTGCTGGTCAGGAGGTTAAACGTCCTGTTGTTACTTCCGCAGTGCCTTCGAGCCATGCTGAAGCTGATGTCAGAGTGCTGGGCCCACAACCCCGCCTCCCGCCTCACCATCCTCAGAGTGAAGAAGACTCTGGCCAAGATGGTGGAGTCCCAGGACATGAAGATCTGAAGCAGATCCTCGTCTTCCTCCTCCTTCCTCTCTGCCTCCAGATTCACCCGACTCACTCAACCTGGACCGGACCCGACCCGACCGGACCGGAGCGCTTCTCCCAGCTGCCTCCTTCATCTGCAGGAGGAAGAGGAGGAGAAACGGGGAGATGGGAGGAGCTTCTTCAGAGCCGAACTGTGTTCCTCCTCCTCTTCCTCCTCGCTCTTCATCCAGACGAGACAGCGGCTCGACGCTTTCTGTGAAAGCCAAACGAGACGTAAAAATCCTGAACTGGGACGTAATGAGCGCAGAGAAGCAGCCCAGTTTAGATGCTCTTTGTTTCTCCTGCCATCAAGGAATTTATCTCCATCTCCAGCAGCGACTCAGATCCTCTGAGAAACTGAAACGTTTTAATGCTGAGCTTCACCTGAAGCTCTGAGTCCAGGTCTGCCGTCCCGTTTCTCTGTCCACTTCCTGTCAGGCTTCAGATGAAGCTCCACCCATTATCTGATCAACACAGGAAGTGACAGGAGTTTGAGAACCAATCAGATCAAAGAATCCTGCAGGTTTTCATCACAAAGTCAGAATCAAATCTGAAAGTTTGAAATGAGTTGAACTGCAGAGGAACTGCTGCCTGGAACCATCTGCTCCCTCTGATGGATGGATGTTTGATTTGTGATGTGGTCGCCTGACCTGCGTCCTCTCTGGGTCCTCCAGCCTGCAGTTTGACCACCACAGACCCTGGAGCTCTAATGAAACCATCAGGTCTGTTGGATCGTTCATCCTGGTTCTGCTCCGTTTTAACAGATCAAATGTCTAAACACTCCAGAAGGTTCTGATCCCAGAACAGAAATCTGTTTCTGCAGCTCTGCTAACGGTTTCCCTCCACTTCCAGTCTTTGTGCTAAGCTACGCTAACAGCTCCCTGAAGCTGAAAATGTGGGCCTGTCCCTTTAAGAGGAGCAGCAGGAGGCTGTGGTCGCTGCAGCTCTGTGTAAAAATAAAGGCCAGAATAGGAAGAAGCTCTCATGTGGAAATGTTTCCTGTTGTTCTGTTGTTTGTCCAGCTTCTGGTTTGTTGCTGCATGAGTTTAGCAAGTAAATGAAAAACTGCTCTTCAGTCTGTCCAAGTCAGCAGTTTGGAAGTAAAGAAGCTGATTTTAGTCCAAAAGCTGTTGGTGTCGACTCTTCTTTCATTCTCAACGTGTTCAAAAAATTATTTCATCATTGATTTGTGTTTCTGGTGCTTAAAGATGAACCTCATTTCAAAACATCTCAGAAATCAGATGGAAACGTTTTACTGTAAAATGAGTTTTTCTTTTAAAGTTGCACTGGGATATAAAAAGTCTGTTGTACTGAAAGAGTTTTAATGAGATAACATTTCAACAATGAGCGTCAAATGTAGAAGATAAATGTTTATTTCCTATTAAAACTGATGAAGTTAAACTGCAGTAAACACACAAGGTGAAGATTTAGGATTTGAATCCAAGATATTTGAGCGCTGCACCAAATCCAGCCTCCTGTGATCAATATCATTTATCCAAACAGAATCACCAGATCAGACACTTTCAATATGGCGGACGCTATGACGTATGGGCCGACCTGGTCAAGCAATAACTTCCGGTTCCAAAGCACTGCCGTCCAATCAGCGATCTCCCAGCTCTCTAACTGAGACCTTTTCTGTGTCTTTAACTTGTGTTTTTGAATTTGTAATTGTGCTTCGTTCATGTTGAAGTGATTTGGACCTCAGGGCCACCGTAGAAATCAGAGGCAGGTTGACAAAATCTTGATGATGATGATGAAAATGTTTTATGAATTTTTATAGTTACTGTAATAAAAATATCTGTGATTCTAATAAACATTTAGCAGAGTAGAGAAACACAAAGATCAAACCAAAAGTTTCTGGATATATCAAAACTAAAAAGTGTGAATTTGTTTGTTTCTTTCATTTGTTTGATTGATTCTGATTCTTTTTGTAAAAAAAAAAAAAAAGAAAAAAGTAGCAGAGTAACTATCACTTGTAATTATTTAAAATATAAATCGACATATATTATGTAGAATATTAAAATGTTGTTTAGCTCTGTTAGCGAGTCAGTATTTATGAAGAGCTCAGGTCTTCAGTATGAACTCTCCAGTGAAATCTACCTGTATAAAACTTTCTATAAAAGCTCTTATGATCGAGGTTGTTATACTTTTTTGTTGTTAAAAATATATATAACAGATAAAACTGGAGGTTTAATTCTCCTCAGTGTATGTTTGATTCAAACTCAAAATTTAAAAAATACTTTTGCAGGAATATTTTTTGGCTGATTTTGTTTGATCGCTGATGCTGATAATAAAATTAACTTATAAGTTTGGTACTTGGAGATTTTCAGTCTTAACTATTAACTTACATTTTTATTGACATTTTCATTTTTAGATGTTAATTTAAGTTCATTATTTTAAACCTGTTTGTGGAGAATATATTTATCCTGGGCTGCAGCAGGAGCATCTGAAGAAAAACAAAAACATTCAGAAAAATAAAACAACGTCACCAAGCGTCATATTGTTGAGCCAGTGTGTACTTCCGGTGTGATGCAGTCTGGGGCTTTTACCGGATGTAGTTTTTTGTTTTCTAGATTATCATCAGTGACCCGTTTCTGAGTTTATGTAGCACTGCGATGTTAATCTGGAGAGATAATATTCAGATTATTAAAGTTTCTCTGTTCTAAACAATAACGGTGACCAGCAGCTCGGTTTTATTCTGAAAAGCCCAACCGGAAGTGTGTGGCAGCAGCGCGCCAGCTTGCTGCTGATGACGTCATGGAGGTCCGTCTCCGTCTGCGACATCCTTCAGTCCCTGAACCCGCTTCGGTCGGAGAGAAGGAGCAGCTGGACGAGCTGCTGCTCGGTTCTGGTTCTGGTTCCGGTTCCGGTCCGGAGTTACTGGGTCACAGCGAGGTGCAGCCGCCGGGCCAGAACAGACCGAGGACGGACTGACCTGTTGGAGCCGGAGGATTAAAACCAGACGAAACGGAACCATGCTGGGCCGGTTCGGCTGATTGGCCCGGTTCGGCTGATGCTCTGTGAGTGAAACTGCGGTTCGGGTCAGTCCGACCCACTTAGTCTCATGTTTCATTCATAATTAGCCCCATTCTGATCATATCTGTGCATTAATGGTTTAACTGATGCTAATCAATGGAGACTCATCAATAAATATTAAAATAAAGATGGAGAGATGATTCTATTATTAATTTCTATGTTTTTCTCTTTTTCATCCTAATTTGTTCCTAATATTTCTCTCTTTAGTTCATGTTGATCTGGTTTAATCTCTGGAAACCTTCAGGAGGCGAAGTCTGTCAGCACGGTGGTGGTTCATCATGCTGTGGGCCTCGGCTCTGTTTGGGCCTTTGAAGATTCTGGGTTCTGATTCAGGTTCTGAACAGGAACTCAGTGTGAACAGAGATTCTTACCTGAAAGAACTAGTTCAAAGTTCTGATCCGTTTGTTCACTAGACCAGAACTCATTAAGGTCTCGGCCCACAGCATCACTCCACCCTCATGTCTTTTCTAAAGAAAGAAAACGTCCTGCACTGAATTGACAGATTCTTGGCAAAGATTGTTCTGATGCTCTGAACAGAGTCCTGATTCTAAAACGATTCCTGATCCGTTACTGAACAGATTCAGTCACTGAACTGAGTCAGTCAGGGATTAAACTGCAGCGTTAGCTGGTAGCAGACATCTGATTGGCTCTGAGTCGGATCCTCTGTGTGAACATGGGAGGTGAACCGACCCTGAACCTAACCCCAACTCTTCCATGTGAATCAGATCTTATCTTAGAATCGGTACCAGAATCAGCAGGTCGGGTTCTGTAAGGTGGTCGGATAGAAAACTGCAGTTTTGTGTTTGTAGCGATAAATCGGTAGATTTTCTTAATTTGGTCTAATCTGCAATCAGGAGTAAATGTTTTTATTCCCTAATCTTAATCTCGGGTCAGAAGGCCTGGAAATCTCACTCCATGTTTCCAACTTAGTGAGTTCTTCTGATTCTGATTTTTCTGATGTATTGAAAATTTAATAATATAGAATCAGGTCCTTAAAAAGCCTTAAAATGTCTTAAATGTATGTAAGTAAGTAAGTTGCCTTAAATACGTGTCTCAGGTCTTAAATTTAATTGATTGTTTTTTCTTTTGGGATCTTTTCAGTTTGAGTCGCTCAGACATTTCATCCAGTTCTCAGTAACTAGCCGCTAATGTACCATTGCTAACCAGTTAGCTTCACTTGCATCTGTCATAAGAACAAATTCATCCAAAGTTTGATGATTGATGTTCATTTTTGCCACCGACTCACTTCTGTAGCCGACCAGCAGGATCCCAGTCATCCCTAATATCCATCCATTTTCTTTACATCTCCTCCCTTGTGTGGTCAGGAGAGCTGCTGGCGCCGACCTCCAGCTAATCAACCCTAATATTTAAGGTTTATTTTTTTATTAAATTTCATTAAAAAGGTCTTAAATTTGATTCGCTGAAACCAGCAGGTTTCCCGCTACTGGAGGCTTTTATCCAGGCTTCCTTAGCACAACACATGGAGGATGAAAGTCTGTTGCACCTGTTGATTGTCCCAGTTTTCTGTGACGACCAGAAAACTTTAGACCCTATTCAACCTTCAGCTGTCAGAGGGAGGAAGTTGACGGTACCAACAGGTTCTCTTCCTGTTCTTCAGGAGTGGAGAGATGCAGCAGAAGTTGTGCTCCAGAGGTTCTGGCTCCTTCCTGTTGGAGAGGAACGGCCAGGCTTGCGGCGCCCTCCCGGACTCCGTCGCTTCCTGTGAGCTCCCGTTCCGATGCCCCCGATGCGGCGAGCAGCAGCGGTTCGGCAGCCTGGCCTCCCTGCGGGCCCACCTGGAGCACCGCCACTCTTACCGCTCTCCGGACGTGGCGTCTGGAGACTTCAGCATCACGGGGTCGCACCCCGACCCACTGGCGGCCGCCATGGCCTGGCAGGACGCCAGCCTCCCGGCCCGCAGGGGGCAGCACGGCGCCGTGCGGCCGCCTCATGTCCGCTCTCTGAGCGACAGCAGAGACGGCGGCTACCTGCACTCCTACGGTGCGGTGAGGAGGCGCACCCAGAGCGTCGGCGTGGGGACGCAGGAGGAAGGGGTGGATGATGAAGATACAGGAGAAGAAGAGGAGGAGGATGGGGAGGAAGCAGAAGAGACCAGAGACGAGTCAGAAGTCAAACCATCAGACTCAGGACGCCTCCATCAGCCCCCGCTCCCTGCGGCGTCCCCGGACCCGGAGCTGGACCTGGACCTGGACCTGGACCTGGTTGGTGAGTTTCTCCTCCGGCGCGTCTCCTCCTCCGCCAGCAGGAAGTGAACGTCTCTTCTTCACTGCCTCCACCAGCGCAGAGCTCCTACTGCGGCCTGGAAACGGCGGCGGCCTCGGCGGCGGTGCGGCGGCGGCTGGCCAGCATCCTGCGGGCCGCAGACGGCACCATGCAGCGGCGCCTGGCCAAGGTCAGCACGGAGCTGGCCCGGACCGACACCGAGCTGCTGTGTGAGCGCGCTCACTGGCAGCACCTGGCCCAGGAGCGGCAGCAGGTGGCGGAGCGCGAGCGCTCGCTCAGCCGGCAGGTGGACGTGGCCGTCATGGTGATCGCCGCTCTGAGGGAGCAGCTCAACGCCTCCGAGAGCGAGCTGGAGCGCCGGGAGAGGTAGGACGGGCTGGGTCCTGCTGGGACCGGCTGGGTCCTGCTGGGACCGGCTTGGACCGGCCGGGATCGGCTGGGTCCGGCGTTCGGACCGGGTCGCGGCGGCCGGCATTGGTTTGACGTTCTGCTGGTTCTCCTCCAGGGAGGTTCTCACCATCCAGAGGTTCCTGGAGGCCGCCGCCCGCCAGGAGACGAGCGGGAAAGTCCGGATCCAGCGCTTCATCGAGAACCTGCTGGGTCGGATCGCCCTGGCAGAGAGGCTGGTGGAGTTCTACCAGGAGAACGGCGGGCCGGCGCAGCGCGAGCGCCACAAGGTACAGCAGCGCCCTCTGGTGGAGAGGCGACACTGGGTTATTACAGATCGATCAGTTTTGTTTTGTTACTGCTTTAGATTTGCTGATTTTCTCTTTCCTCTTTTTCTTTATTTATATTTCTCTTTGTTATTAAATGTTTTTCTTGTTTGTTTTTTTCCTCAGCAGCAGACTGAAGACGGCCGACACAGAATCACTAAAAGCAGGTCAGCCTTTCTGTCTTCATCTGATCAAAATGTTCAAAAGTTTCTGACATTCAGATTTCAGCTCAAAACAATCCGGGTCGGGGAAGGAGTCCTGCCTCAAGTGGAGGAGTTCAAGTATCTCTGGGTTCACGAATGAGGGAAGAAGGGAGCGGGAGATCGACAGGCAGATTGGCGCAGCGTCTGCCGTGAAGCGGCGCTGTACCGGTCCATCATGGTGAAGAGGGAACTGAGTCAAACAGCGAAGCTCTCGATTTACCGGTCGATCTACGTTCCTACCCTCATCTATGGTCATGAGCTTTGGGTCATGACCAAAAGAACGAGATCTCGGATACAAGCAGCCGAAATGGGTTTCCTCCATAGGGTGGCTGGGAGAGCCATAGGGATTCGTATGTTCAGGACGAATCAGTTCGATTCGTCCTGAACATAAACATAAACTAAACATTTTCCTCCATCATTCTGGACGACGGCGTCCTCTGAACCCAGGCCATGATGGAGCCACCGCCGTGCTTCATGGTTGGGTCAGCTGGTTCTGCTCGTTCTGCTGGTTCCTGGTCAGTGGGAGGTTCTGGACCGTCTCCTGACCCGGTAACCGTCTCTGATGTTTCCAGGTCCGCCGGGGGTCAGCTGTTCTCCGGTCTCCATGACAACAGGACTCAGTCGTCCTGCCGGTTCGCCGGCGGGCCACCGGGATCCAAAGCGGGTCCGGACCGGGAGCGCCAGGAGCGCCTGGCCCAGTCCTCCAGACTGTTCTGCCGGCCGGAGCACAGAGACGACATCTGGAACCAGCAGCGGCGCCGGTCCACCGGGTACGAGGCCTAGAACTGAGGAGGCGGTCCAGACAGACGGGCCTGAACAGAACCTCAGCAGAACCGGTTTCTCTCAGATCGAGTTCTGCTGGTACCTTTTAGTTCTGGATGTTTGTCTGCTGGACCAGAAAACAACCTGGTTCTGGTCGTAATCAGAACCAACAGCAGTACCAACCGGACCAGGATACATGTTCTGTTCTGGATCAAACCGCTGCAGGGCGGTTCTGGTTCTACATACTTCAGCATAAACCGATCGGGTCAGAACCAGAGTATCAATAAGAAACTCTCCTTTTCCTCGGGTTGAACCTTCTCATTCTGACCCGGTTCTGCAGAACCTCCAGGAGTTCTGTTGCTTTTTCTGTCCAGTTTTCCAGAGGACAGATCAACAGTTTTCCTCTGAGTCAGGTTCTGAGTCAGGTTCTGATCCAGGTTCTGGTCCAGGTTCTGATCCAGGTTCTTCTGGACCTGAAAGATGTGAATCAACATCCTGAGCAAATATTTTCTGTCCAACAATAGATGTCAGCAGTGGTGGGAACATCTCCGCTAATGCGCTAATGTGCTAATAGCACAGCTAGTTGTTCATTAGCATAGCTTAGATTAAATTCTCCACATAAATTAAAATTTACTCGGCTGTTTAGAAACTTAGTTGAATAAATTCATCATCTGTGTTCAGGTTTTGGTCGTCGACTGTTAGCAATTCTCCAAGCGTTCAGATGTTTATATGCCATTATTTTGAAGGAGTGGAGACTGTTTCCTCTCCAGACCTTTTCTCTTTTTTTCCCCAAGTATTTTTATTGATGAAATGGCAGGAAAACAACAAACAAACATGTTTTCCTAGTGACACATGGTGGACATCAACATGGTTGAGATTAGCATTTTAGCTTCCGCTAAGACCTTTAGCAGCAGTTCCAGCAAAATACCATGTGGGTAGAGTGCTTTAGCCTTAGCTAAATACATGCTGATGTAGCCATTTAACGTTAGCTTCTGCTAAAGACCATGTTGTTGTAGCGCATTAGCGTTATCAGAACTAATGACTAGAATTATTGCTTTATTGTTAGCGTAGCTAACGATTAGATAGCAGTGTCCACCAACAGACTCTCACCATTAAAGGTTCTGGATCAGACACATCCTACATGAACTATCTGTTGGTCCGAGGCCCGGTTCGGTTTGGTTCTGGATTAAACCCAAAAGTGTTTCTAAGACCAGTCAGATGTGGGTCTTCATGGAGCCCAGAACCGACCGGAACCAGAACAAAGGGGAACCTGAAGGATGCCGGACCCTCTGAATGTTCTCTGGGTCTGAACCGGGCTCAGAACCAGAAACGGGTCGCCTGCAGTGTTTCCGCCCTGATCCGATTAGAGTTGTACTGGCGCCGACCCGTGGTTCTGCTGACCCAGTCCTCATCAAAGCGTCGGTGTTCAGCTGGTTCTGATGGTCCGATCAGAACCACTGCGTGAAAAATGGGTTTAAATGATCTAGAACCCAACAGAACCGGAAGAGAAGGTTTGTGTTCGGAACCAGTCGATCCTGATCGGTGGAAAATGTTCCAGATGTTTCCTTCATTCACAGGTTCTAGTTCTGGTTCTGATTCATTAAACGTTTCCCTGTAAATAAAATAAATCGATCAGATCAGTGCAGCTGGACGCACTGCAAAAACACAAAATCACCAAGTTTCCTCCCATTTTATCACACAGTGACAGTGGGAGGGGGACGGGTCACCTGGACGGGTCACCTGGACGAGTCACCTGGACGAGTCACCTGACGGGTCACCTGCACGGGTCACCTGGACGGGTCACCTGGACGGGTCACCTGACGGGTCACCTGGACGGGTCACCTGGACGGGTCACCTGGACGGGTCACCTGGACGAGTCACCTGACGGGTCACCTGCACGGGTCACCTGACGGGTCACCTGGACGGGTCACCTGGACGAGTCACCTGGACGGGTCACCTGGACGGGTCACCTGGACGAGTCACCTGCACGGGTCACCTGACGGGTCACCTGGACGGGTCACCTGGACGGGTCACCTGACGGGTCACCTGGACGGGTCACCTGACGGGTCACCTGGACGGGTCACCTGACAGGTCACCTGGACGGATGACCTGACAGGTCACCTGACGGGTCACCTGGACGGGTCACCTGGACGGATGACCT
Organism: Poeciliopsis paucimaculata; assembly: GCA_903067055.1. Classification (NCBI taxonomy): domain Eukaryota; kingdom Metazoa; phylum Chordata; class Actinopteri; order Cyprinodontiformes; family Poeciliidae; genus Poeciliopsis; species Poeciliopsis paucimaculata. The sequence goes on from CAEGAD010029370.1 coordinate 35,661, forward strand.
TACAGGTCACCTGGACGAGTCACCTGACGGGTCACCTGGACGGATGACCTTACAGGTCACCTGGACGGGTCACCTGGACGAGTCACCTGGACGGGTCACCTGGACGGGTCACCTGGACGGATGACCTTACAGGTCACCTGGACGAGTCACCTGGACGGGTCACCTGACAGGTCACCTGGACGGATGACCTGACGGGTCACCTGACAGGTCACCTGGAGGGGTCACTTGGACAAGTCACCTGACGGGTCACCTGACGGGTCACTTGGATGAGTCACCTGGATGGGTCACCTGGACGGGTCACCTGGACGGATGACCTGACGGGTCACCTGGACGAGTCACCTGATGGGTCACCTGACAGGTCACCTGGACGGATGACCTGACGGGTCACCTGGACGGGTCACCTGACAGGTCACCTGGACGGATGACCTGACAGGTCACCTGACAGGTCACCTGGACGGATGACCTGACGGGTCACCTGGACGGGTCACCTGACAGGTTACCTGGACGGGTCACCTGACAGGTCACCTGGACGGATGACCTGACGGGTCACCTGGACGGGTCACCTGGACGGATGACCTGACGGGTCACCTGGACGGATGACCTGACAGGTCACCAGTCCGTCGCAGGGCAACACTCACCCAGTCTCACCTGCAAGTCTTTCTGCTCTAATTTCTGGTGGAAAATCTTAATGCATTTGAAAAAAGACCAAATTAACTTATTACAACGATGGAAAAATGTGTTTTTACAGTGAAATAATTGTCATTTTTCACTTGTTAGTTTTTTAGTTTTGTCTTATTTCAAATGTACTGAGACACTAGAAACTAAAATACTCGGTAAAATTTAGTGTTTTTGCAGTGTGCAATAATGTTGAGCAAATTTTCACCAACAAACTGAAATTTCCAATTAATTTAAATAATTCTTGGATTTTTACTGATTTAAATTTAAAAAAGCATAAAAATCCAACATTTATAAACTCTGATAATCTGTGAGTATTTCTTTAATGGCTGTTATTTTAGCTAATCTGAAATCCGATGTTTCTGCCTTGTAATCAATTTAAATTTTACATTTTAACTTTTTGACTTCAGTTTTTATTTCTTGTAAATATGTGAAGCTCATTTATAAATTTCAGATCTTTTGGTGTAAATTTTCTGCAATCTGAATTTGCCCGGATGCTTGGTCAGGTGGTTTAGTGGTAGCCATGGTGACCCCTGACCTCTGACCTGTCCTGTAACGGAGGTTTTAGTTTTTATAGAAAGCTGTTGAATGTTTGGTGGAAGGTAGAAAGCTGTGGTGTCCAGCCTCCGTGGTGAAGCATGCTGTAGCTGCTGGTGTCTCTGTATCCTGCTGTGTGTTTTCTAGCAGAGAAACTTTATTTTGGCGGTCTGGGCAGGAAGTTGCACTTTGCTGGTTGTTTTCACACCAGGAGACGAATGTAGCCACAATCAGCTCCGTTTGGGACCCGGAGCCCAAACGGGTCGCTGACCCGGTCTGTTCGGAGAGGCCGCTGGGTATCCATGTTGTGTTTGTGTCGTGTGTTCTTCCCTCGGCCCGGTCGGGTCCGTTTGGACCCGGCTGGGAGCAGTAATCTCTAGTTTGGTGCCTTTGCTCCAGAGCTGTGTCGTCTGTGAAACACTGTGAGGAGCTGCAGTCTCTGTCCTGTCCTGATGTTCCACGGATTAAAGAACAAACATGAGACCAAACTCACCGCCGGTTCTGACTCATTCGGGTTTCTGTGATCGTCTGCAGGTTCTAAACGGTTCTGGTCATTTTAGTTGAACCTGTTGGTCTAAATATGTTGTAATTTTCCTTCTCAGTATCATCATGAGGTTTACGCTCTGAAGGTTTTCTAAAATACTGAATCACTTCATACCCGATGCCACCAGTTATTAGTAAGACCTAATTATTGGCCTTACTGACCAATAATTATTTTTAATCAATTAAGTGTCTGATGAGCTTTCAGACATAAAGAAACAGAATCCTTTGATAAATTCCCCTCTAAGACTTTAATCCATTTTTACTGAAATTAAAGCAGAATTTAAACTTTAATTCTTAATCTTTTCTTTAAGGTGCAAATGCAGATTATTCATAATCTGGATGAAGATGTGAATCTGTTTTCATATTGGATCATTTATCGATCCTTGGCTCCAATCATTGCAGCTATTAACTCATTTTATTTGAAGTTGTACCTCAGCTTCTTTTTATACAAAGTACCACTGGTCTGGTTTTATATGAAGACTGATAAATATAGTCTTCATATAATTTAGCTAATGTAGCAATGGCTAACGTTACCTTAGCCATTGCTACATTAGCTGTTGCTAAGTTAGCTAATCTAATAAGTAATAAACTGGGTTTGACAGAATTTTATTCTGATTAATTTGTGTTTAATTGGCTCTGAATGTTTGTCTTTTTTAAAGATTGGATGAAAACCTGGACTTTTTTCCTTCATTTAGAAAGTTTGAACTCACATTTATTGTTTATTGTTATATTTGATATTTCGATCAACTGAATTATTTGCACCACAGTTTGTTTCCCTCTTCATCCTCCTCATCCTCATTTCTACATTTTCATCCATTTTAACTATTTGAGGATGAATTTATGGCTGTTTTGGCTGGACGGAGCTAGCATACATCTTTACCCAGCATGCAATGCAGCGTAAACAACATATATTTTATTAGCATTTACAAAAGCTAAATAACCTGCAGTATCATTGGTGTATTGTTTTTACATTTAATTTAAGTATTTCTCAAATAAAGTCTATTGTTCCAAATAATCCCAGAAAAATATGAGAAAATTCCTCTGAAGTACGCGGAGCCAAGAGAGCATCGCTGGATTAAATACCTTTGGGGCTTTCCATACAGATGCCGGAAGGTTTGCGTTGCCATGGTGATACTTTTATGGCGGCAGTGGAGGGAGAGTTTAGCCAAATTCTCCATCTTGAATGAGAAGCGGAGGATTTTCCAGATGTTTGGTGAGTTTCAGCTTCTGTTAGTTTAATCTGTGTTTCTGCTGCTGTTTTAATAATAATAATAATAATCAGTTATGAACGTTATGCTAACGTTGCTCTGGTTAGCATCATGCTAATGCTAATGGATAAACGTTAATATTTTTTTAATGGTTAATTCCAGAAGTTATTGCGATAAACAATAATAATGTTGTTTTGAGTCCATTTTCCAGTAATATAAAAGTAATAAAATAATGATTTAATAACTCATTAGCAAAGATGCATAACCTTTAACCTTTATGAACATTTAACACCGGAAATGGAGACATTTTAACCCAGTAAAGCCCACACCATGAAATAACTGACAGAAAATTCCAATTCTTTGAAACTGGAGCCTTTATTGGTCCCTCTGAACAAACAAACAAAAAAAATGTCAAATATCATTTTCCATATATGAGTTTCATTTTGTATCATATTTGATACATCGGGTCACAATGCTCAAAGATTATTTTTTCTTGAACAAACAAAAACATAATAAAACACAAATAACTCAGATAAATTGTTAATTCCAAACATAAAAAGTGCTACAACAATGCAGCAATAACAAATCCACCAATGAAACTGGCAGGGTGGCAGTCTCGAGAACATAACATTTCAGTTATTTTCTACACATATTGCGGCTCACAACCTTTTTATTTTGCATTATGATAGGCTTGGAAACAGTTTCTGTCCTTGTTCAGACAAAGATGCACTCTGCATTTCTCACAGAACACATGGGCAAAGTGGCCCACACAGTGCTTGCATCTCTGTCGGGTTTCCCATGTTGGGAAATGATTGAGGCCATCCTTTC
>CAEGAD010029371.1:0-12109 GCA_903067055.1 Poeciliopsis paucimaculata
AATGTGCAGTTCTAGGCACAGCAAAGATACTGCGCAGAACCCTCAAGCTCCCAGGCCTCTGGTAGAGGACCCGAGCTCAGAGGATAAGAACCACCCGCGGTGGGTGAGAAGGGATTTTTTTATATATATATATATATATATATATATATCAATGTATTTATTATGTCACCATCACAAAGTAGAACGTACTTTAAAAAGTTAAGAATGTATGATTTAATTTTCTTTATTTCTTTATTTCTTCTAAACAAATAGACATCTGAAATGTGTAGCTTTTATTTCTATTCATTTCCTTTTACTAATATTCTTCTAGAAGAAATCAAACAACTTTCAAATTTCACTTAGTCAATAAATTAACATTAAAAACAGTTATTTGTTAGATAACATTACTGAGCAAGCAACATCTTGAAGGTCCAGAAACACAAGCATACAAATGAGCGATAAAATTCAAAGCAGTGTTATATTTTAAAATAATGACTAATCTTCAAACAAATCGTGGCGCATTGCTTAATCTATCACTGGACACTAAGAATGCAACATCAAACCTACCAGCTTATCTTACAAGCCAGGAATGGAGAGCAATAATCAGACAACTTGCCTCTAGGCCCATGGTTACTCTGGAGGAACTGCAGACATCCACAGCTCAGGTGGAAGAACCTGTTGACAGGACAACTAATATTATCCACGCCAAAAATATAAAATTCATAGGAGTGTAGTAACAAGAAATGTACTTTTTAATGAAAGTTATGCGATCTATTGTTTGCGGTTTATCTTAAGCCATGTCAGGAAAAGAGCAAACATGTGGATGTGGGGTTTGTGGTCAGATAAGATATAAAGTGAACTTTCTGGCCTACATTTAAAACACTGTGAAAACCAGCACTGCTCTGAGCACATTGTGAACTCTGACAAAATATGATGCTGGCAGAACTGTGTTGTGGGATTGCTTCTTTTTTTTTTCTTTCTTTTTTTTTCTTCTTCAGCAGGGACAGGGAAACTGGTGAAACCTGATGCAAGTATAAAGTAAGTACAATTTATTTACAGACACACAGCTTTATACAACCTAGATTACATCTCAGTTACACATAGCATGAAAACAAGTATAAAGAGGCACAGAGCTGAGCATACGATAAACATCAAGCCCAATCAACAGGAGGATGATTAAATTCAAAGGATTCTCCTTTGTAAGGATTGCCGCATCAAAGTCTAGATACATTTTGGAGTTTCATGTTCCTCATGTTCAATCAATAAAGTATATTATATTCTACTGTATTCAACCTAAGTAAGGAAAAATATCCTGGCATGGATCATTCTGAGAAATCCTCCAGAGTGAATAGCATAAACTTTTCAATTCCACACGTCATCCCTGTCTTGGGATTGCTCATTATAATGAGCTGGCTCCTTCCCCTCAGCCGCTAATCTCAAGCAATCTTGATCAGTTTGTGCCACAAAGCAGTTCTAATAACTGAGGTAAAATGAAGACGAAAATTAAAACAAACAACAATGAATAATCTCAGTCATTTTAGCCTTGCAAAACACTACGGAACTTGAACGGTGTTCTCTCTACTTAAACTTGCAAGCTGCATAGAGCAATAAGAAAAGAAAAAAATGCTTGACATCTCCCAGAATCTGAACAAGTACCTTCTTGCTGTGAAACAATAAGGTCATACCAATGCTCCAATATCCAGCCTAGATTTTTGAACTTTTGTGTTCACATTGCACTGCTGCTGCTGCTATTTGGCTTCATGAGGAAAAGTTATGTTCACTGAATTCTGAGCCAAACAATAAAATCAGATTTCTTGAAAACTAAACACAACTGACACCTCAAATTAAACTACAATAGGTTTCACATATGTTGCCTAAATTATTGTAAGAACTTTGACCAAAGCATACTTTAGTGTGATATAATAGCATGCTATGTTTCTGTACTTACGTGTATGTTTATGTACATTTCAATAGATTTGTTCTGCTACAGCATTTAACTTGACTGACAATACTAGCATACTTATCACACTTGTAGTGTGAGCGTCTGGTGGGTTTAAAGCATGCAGCCTTTATATACAGTCACAGCTACTTGTATTGCATTTCACTGTATCTCTCTGTAATTTAATTGAAATCATTATTTGAAAGGGCAGTTTTCTTGCTGAAGCCTCAGAGGTGTGTTCAGCTTTAATTAATATAGCTGTCTCAGGTGTTTATTATCAACTAGAGCTACATGCTGTTGCAGCTGCAACACCCTCTTACATCTGAGGAGCTGTATATATACTACATTTGCACATATGCTCTGTTTATTTCTCCATCTGATTTAGGAAAAAAAATGAGTAGATGTTCGGAGTCACTTTAAGGAGAAAAGAGAGATGACTTTCATGCCAGCTGCAGATATTTTTGTTTTCATTCACTCTGTTAGCCAGCTTTGACGACAGATTTTTGGAACAAAACGGTTTGACAATGCACTGTGCATCACTAATGACCCTAACGTCTGCTCTCTCTCTCTCTTTTTTTGTTTTATCTGTTATAAAGATCAGAATAATTAAGGGTGCTATGAAAGCGAACCAGACATCAGACTTGAAGAGACTAATTTCAGAGATGGCCTTTACAGTGCTCTTTTCTACTTCTGCTGGATTCTATTTAATTAAAACACAGATACGTCTAACAACGTAGATAGCTGTCACCTTGCTCCTTTGTGTGCGTTTTCACACTGCATGCTCACAAGTTCCTACGATAGGAGAAGGAGCTCGGGGAGCATACACAGTTTGTATTCAGCCAGTGTGACAGGCGGCGAAGCAGCAGACTTGTCTGTCGAAAGACAATGATTCCACTCCGCCACCATGTTGTGCACACAAATGTGCTGCACATGACATCAATCCTGGAATATGTCAACTTTTACAACAAAATTTGATGACACTTAGCAAGACACAGACATCTTCTGTGATATTTCTTTTAGGAGCTCCATGTTACAACATACTGCATAGGATTACTCAAATTTCCTTTTTTTTTTTTTCCTTTTTGGCTCCATGTTTTTTTTTTTTTTTTATGCCTCATAGTAGTATATCTCTTAACAATTTTTACATTTTGTCTTTTTACAACCACAAACTTTGGTGTTGTTTATTTTTGTGGTGTGTATATGTATTCAGCTCCCTTAAAGTGGAAGTCATATTACACCTGCTTGATTTTTGGGGTATGTCTCCATAATACTCCAAAAAGGGGTATGATGGACATCTAGAGATTAAAGGCTTTGTCTCTTCTTCTTTACAAAATGCACTGTAGAATTAAAACATCTCTAATTTAAGGTAAAATACAGGCACCTGTTTTTGCCATAATTTTACCGTATAAATACAGAAGCATTTTTTTTAGAGTGTAACTCAGACTTGGTCAGATTGCAGGTATTAAATCTATAAACCACAATTCTCTAGTCTTGCAGAATCACCTCAATTGAATGGTTCAGTCTGGACTTTGACTGAACCATTCTCAGGACTGTTGTCCCTCTGAAAGACGGTGAATCTCTATTTCACCTTCAACTAAAAGGTTTTCTTCAAGAATTTCTTTATATTTTTCTCTACATTGACCCTCATCCTTCAACTTTGACCTGCATCCCTGTCTGCCTTTGAAGAAAGGCCTCCCCTCAGTATGATGCTGCCAACACCGTGTTTAGAAATAGTGTGGTCTGGGTAATGTAAAATGTTAGTTTACCTCCTCATAGCATGTTACCTGCTGGCCAAAATGTTGAATTTTGGTCTCATTTTCCATGTATTAACCGCAATGAAGACTTATTTTGTCTTTCTTTCAACAAAGCTTCTCTGATTAATATTCTTTTTGTTTGTTCTGTGAGTTTAGTTTGGACATATCTCGGTAGATATGTATTTGTACCAACATGTTAAGATGAAATAGATGTTTCAACTATCAATATTGTTTGATAATCTAACCTCGCTTTGAACTTTCATTAACCTGCCAGGTCTGCTCCTTAATTTTCACTAATATTCTCCAACAAACCTCTGAGGGCATCACCGAACAGCTGCATGCATACTGCGATCAAATTACATACAGGTGAACTTTATTAACCACTGCTATAGGGATTACTTTTGAAGGCAGTTGGCTGCACATGATTTTGTTTAGGAGTATCAAAATAAAGGGGCTCAATATAAATGCAAGCCACACACCAGGCAGCTTTTGGCTGTAATGAGAGAAAATGGGACTCAAGGGATATTGCTAACACTAAACAGATAATACGATCGTCAAAAAGTGGCTTTTAAATCCATTAAGGCGTTTATCTCTGCTGATATTTTCATATGCCTGCACATTAACCACTCACATAAGTTACAGAGTCGACACCTTGGAGTAAATATTTTATAATTCATGAATGAAAGATTCACTTCAGTTTGACGGAAAATGAACCTGTTTTAGACTTGAGCTGGAGTTCAGGTACGGAGGGAGTCTCACTGCAATCATTACGCTCTTTCCATCATCCTGGAGGCTATTCTGAGGGTCTCTCACTTTGCTTTACAATAGCAGCTGCCAAAGTGCAATTCATGAAAGAAGAAGGCTTGCACATCATTTCAGTTTGAAACGGAGCCAAGAACAAGATGAGCATCTGAAGAGGTTTAATTATTAAGACTTTCAACCGGATATTGCTAAGTTGTCAAAGACTGGTTTTGTGAAGAGTTAGTCCAAAACACGTCGCAAGATGTAACTGTAGTTAGGTCACCAGATGTAAATTACACAGAAGAAGAGTATTTTAGAAATATTTCATTATTTTCCATATCTTTCGGTCCTAAATGATAAACAGACTGAATAGATGAAGAACAATCTCTCAAACACCAGCCATTCCTTCTTCTAACGTTCTATCAGACGTTATAGTCTGATAGAACTAGAACGTTTTCCACTCAAACACTAGTGGAAAAAACGCTAAGATGTCTCCTAAAAGCAGTGCTACACGCAATTGGGTTTCTGGTACATCTTACTCTGAAATATACAACCTATCCACAAAGCTCGTATTTTCCTTTTCAGCTGTCAAATGATGCAACCGTGCATGCTGCTCCGAACAGACTCTTTCCTGTGCAACGTTTTCCTTTTTAAAGAAATACCAATTTTTCTTCCAAGTTCAAAATCTGGATTTGGAAAAAAACAAATGTCAATGGCTTCTACAGTCATGGGGGAAAAAACAAAAAAAAACATCTTTATTGGTGGTAAATTAAATTATGGGAAAAACTAAGTCCTTGTTGCTTACATAGAATTTAAGAGGGCAAAGTAGAAGCCAGTTGCTGGTATTCTACTGCAATCAAATAATTGATCATCAAGTGGCACCATGCCTATAAAAAAAAGATGTGAAAGTTTATTTATATGGGTTATAAACAAAAACAGAATATTTAAAAAAATTTTATGTGACTGGATGCTTTAGTGTCCTTAGTTTCTATAGGTCTTTTCAAACCTCATGAGAAACAATGTAAGGATTTCAATTCTTTGTCTTTAAAGTTTCCCCTTTATCGTAACCATCTCATTAATAAGGCCTGGAAGTTCCTTTACTAGTCGAAGCACAGCACATCCTACATATTTTCACATCGAGGACATTTTCATAAAAATGAAATCATGTCTTTCCAAACATATTTTGCCTACCAGAGCACATGGAGGAGCGTCTCAAACACTAAAGCTATTTTAGTATCTTTCTAATTTTCTTCAGTTATAAAAATATGGTTTACATTCAAAACATAGATTCCTGCTTGTTAAAAAGAAAGAAACTTAGGTGCTGCTCAGTTTTTAAGCCTGACATTAACTTTGCATCTGATTTTTTTTTTTGCCACTTCCTGTGTGAGAGTCATTTTTCCATTCACCTGAATATATTGTTTGTCCTTTCTTCTCTGTGGCAACGTAGTGAGGTTTATCAGGAGTGATACTGACACAGCCTCAAGGGAACTGCCTCATTATGCTTGAGTGGCAGTGGAAGTTCAAGGGTTTTTCACTGCTTCCTTTATCCTGCCCAAAAACTTGCACTTATTTGTTTCGACTCTCATGTTGACTGGTAATTGTTGTACCAGTCAACAATTATGCCAGGTGGAAGCAGACTTTTTCTGCAAACGATAAATTTATGGAACTGGATCTGTCAATACATAAAGACTTCACAACAGCTCCTCTCAGAGAGGCTAAACTGTGATGAACCCAGACATATCTGATCTGACCTTTCACCTTCAAGAACTACTGTCAATATCACACCTTCAATATTGGAGTTCTTGTAACAGGCAACTCATTTTGTAACAGGTGAGTTGTCAGTTTGAAACCCCACTCTGTGAAATCTCCCACTTTTCTCAGTCTTGTGTCCTTGGGCAAGACATTCACCCTCCTGCTGGGTGGCAGCCTGGCTTCTATCAGACTGCCCCAGGGCAGCAGTGACTACAGTGTAGCTCACCACCATCAGCGTATGAATGACTGACTGTAGTGTGAAGCGCTTTGTGGTCCTCTGGACTCGACAAAGCGCTATGCAACACACACTATTTAGATCTTGTCAAAATGCCTGAAGTTTGAATATTTTTGTGAAGTGTTGAGTTAAAAAAAAAAAATAAAAATGCCAGAATGCTTGTCAATATGCCAAAGCTTATTTTATATGAGTTATATTTTTTCTTACTCAGACAATAAGAAAGGAGTTAACATTATGTGATGATGGTGTAAAATATGAGCCTGACTTTTTCTTGATTAGAATGATTGGCTGTTACGAACTTCAACTGGAAAAACAGTTCAGGTCATAATGCAGATATAATGACTGTTATTGCAGTTTCCTAATGGGTTGGACCTTAATTAAAAATGTGCTTTATTAAAAAAGTAGCAGATTCCTTTTTCTTTTTTTTTTTCGTTGACAGTATGAAGTGACTTTCTCCTCGGTCTGCCTCTGATTGATTGAACAGCCCCTTGAGGCGTCTCCACTGGAACCTGGCGAGGAGTTCTGTGCTGAGTTCAGAAAGACTTGGATGAAACCAGAAGCCACCAAGACGCATTGCCCTGATCAATTTGCTTGATTCGGCTGTGATAAATGTTCTTGTTTTCACTGATATCAAATTAACTGGCCCAGAGCCAGCAGCCCTCTGAGGGACCTTCCTGCCAGAACAACAGTCAGGGTTCTAGCACATTCTTCAGTCTTCAAATGAGGAACTTCTAAAAATAGAATCTGAAGAAAGAAAGGAAGAGTGGAGAGAGAGAAGGAAGGAATCAAGGGAAGTTGGAGAGACAGGACACAAGGAAGGAAAAAAGTCACGAAAGAAGGGACCGAAGGGATTTTTGTAGGGTAGAATTTTTGTTTGTGTCTTTGTACTTTAGATTGAAATGTATAAATATGTATAAAATATTTAACAAAGCTGTATCTTTTGCTTCATTAAATTATTAGTTGGCTGATTTTGTTGTTACTAATAACATATTTATATCTCAACTTGAAATACTTTATTGTTCCCAGGGGAGAATTCATTTGCAAGGGAGTCTACAAAATCCACACATTACAAAAGCACTCAAACACCAGAGAGAACCAGAAAAAAAAAAAAAACATTTTTTTTTTTCTCCATCATCATAATTTTAGAGTGAATCCAAATACATGTTAGTTCAGAAATATACTTAGAAATCTCTTTGCCTCTTTTATTAGAGAAAGAGACTTGAGGCTTCTGATTGATTATGTGACTGGTTATGAGACAGATTTATTCATGTACATTAATCATGTTTAACAGAGCACGCTCACACTGCAAACTGCACTAACCATTGCATCCTCCTTTTAACTTTTACTTAATCATTTTAAAAACTAATCACCAGATTAAACATACTAACAGTGACTCGAAGTCCCACATATCAATCAAGTCATCATAAAACATAACCATAAAAAATAAGCAACCTGTCCACATGCATCCATGTGGATCTAAGCGAACAAATCAAGAGTACGAATCTATTATGTGCGGTGGGAATAAGTCCCTGCCAAACCTCAGCGAGTGAAAAACACATTACAGAACTTGTATGGATGTCTCACACCTGCATGGTCATTACTTTTGCCGAGGCGCTGATGTGCATTGTGATGGCCAGTTTTGCTTTTAGGTTTGCGTCACGGCCAAGAATTCAGCTTTTTTAGCCGACGTTCTCCGTGATTGAAATTCTCAGTCAGCCATCAATCTGCATTATAGACTGATTTCCTCTTGTCTGGTGGGGGCTAACTAAAACAGATTGAGACAGCTCTAGCTCACTGCATCACTAATGGCTGGCAATGAAAGACGTCTCTGTGCGGTTGACCCGTATGTGGAACAGGATCACGTCGCAGCTCAGAGCGATGAAGAGAGCACAGCTCAATACAGGGGAGTCTCTTCGGCATCAGTCACCAGTCAACAGCATCCTCATCTTATTGACTAAATGTTGCCCAGAAATAGAATCTAATCACAGGGTTTGGACAGGCTCTAGTTCTCCTAATGGTTTACCATTAGCCATCTGGAACAAAGCCCAAAGTGTAAAAGGAAATATAACAATACATTCCAAGGGTCTGTATTGCATGGCAAAAATGGGCTCTCAATTATTGCCACAGCACTGGCATATTTGCAGAGATCAGAAGAGCTTTGCAGCAAAAAAAAAAAAAAAAAAAAGAAAGAAAAAGAAAAGAAAGCAAAGATTACTTGCTCACCCCTGCTTTGAATCCTCCTCATTATTTTCTGTCATACCAGTCTCTATTAACCTGTAAAGGCCATGGAAAGCAGAAGCTAAAATCTTGGTGGGGAAAGGCACTTTCTTCATTCAGCTGTTGTTGAATGGATGATACAAGGGAACAGTATGCAAGTGAAACAATTACCCAAGCACTTTTTTTTTTTTTTTTTTTGCAAGCAGGGCCAAAACAGAGTCATTACTTGCATGGCATAATTGACAGTGAACTCATGCAATCTTATTAATTGATTACCCAGACCTTTTGGTAATGGAAAATGCAAAGTCTCATTGTATCAGCAGCCTCTGCGTCCCTCCCTTACTTTCCAGCACAGGAGGGAGCAGATGGAGACCCAGTAATGATTCTAGACTTCGCCCACCCCCCTGTTCCCCCAACATCATCGAAGAACCTCTCAAGGAATTTTAATTTTATGCCATCAAATAACCTATATAGTGTAGTAACATGCACCACAGTGCATATCAAAAACAGCTCAGGCCCAGGGGGGATATATAGCTTAATTAAGATAACAAGTTTATTTCTTAAAGCAGGCAAGGATGAGGATGCGGGAGTGTGCCCCCACGCCTCTCTCATGCAGGATTCAGCCTCCAGCTCCTCCTCTGATGCATCGTTTGCATCAGTACTTGGGAACCCTTGTCCGCGCGTTGCTGCACCTCCCCACAGTGCGTTCGCAGACTCCTCTTTACCAGGTGATGACAGGAGGGGGAGAGAAAGAGAGAGAGAGGAAAAAAGAATCGCTCCTGATTAAAACAAAATTATTCTCAAAAGCTCTAAAGTCGGAATCAATGCATGATGGAGACGCGTCTCGGTTGCTGCTTTTTTGTCCTTTTTTTCTCTGAGTGGATTTGTCTGTTGTCATTAACTTCCATCCTGGGCGGAACAAAGGCGGAGGTAAGGTGCATTCGCCAGTGCCAGCAGCCGCTTGTGGTGGCGGTACCCCGGGAAAGAGCGGCCCCGGACCGGGCGGATTCCGACGCCGCTCCCGGTGAAGAATTCGTCGGATTTGTTGAGGAGTCGTTCAGCGCCAGCGGAGAGGAGAAAGACGGCGCTGCGGAATCAGTCGCGAGTGAAGAAAGTTCATTCAAACTACAGCCGCGGCCGGGGGAGAATGAGACAAGTGGTCCGCAGGGAGACGGGGACCAACAGAAACTTTCCCACCCTCCTCCGAGCGCCTCCGGCCCCTCTCCTAATAACGCCAGTGAAGAGAGAGATAACAGCTTCAACTCGACCGGGGACGCAGATGCGGTCGCTTGGAGAGTGCGAAGGAGCGCAGAGACCTGGTCACGTTTCCGGGGCGAGGGTGTGGAGGATGCTTCGGTTTCGGACCAGGAGGAGTTCGAGCTTACAAGTTCGACATTTGCCCTCGCCGGGGACACAGCTCACAACCAGGCGATGGTGCACTGGTCCGGACAAAACAGCAGCGTAAGTATAGCCTACTTTGTGGCGCTCCACATTTTACGCACGGCTGTCTTTTGACGCAGTGTGGCCAGCGCTCACTCGCGCATCTGTGGCATGCTTGGCTACATTTTAAGCTTTTGTCCTGCGCTGCAGTCACGGGAAAGAGGTGAAAAACTAAGAATGCTGACAGATGGCAGAGTTTGGTGGCTGATTTTCATGTGTGCCTGTGACCGCCTTCCATCTCCTCTGTCTTGCACGCAGATCACCCACGAACACAACTTATCACGGCTGTTGCTGCATAGTTGTTGGAATATATAGAGAACTGTATTATATGTAGGGTTACCCAAATTATCTTGTTCATAAGTTCAAAAAAATATATTTCCAAAAGAAGAGGGATGCGTCTTTTGACAGTGATTCCATCTGGTCCTTTCGATAAAGCTTATTCTGTTTCCCTCTGTTTTTGTTCTATGATTGTTTATTAAAAACAAATACTTAATACATGAATGTGTAAAAGTAATTGTAAAGGTATCTCTTTTGTTGGCCTAAATTGAAACGTTCATCTACCTTGTACAAAAAAAAGAAAGGAAGAAAGAAAAAAAGGCCTGCACAAACTTGAATCTAAATTAGGTGTGTGCATAAAAGACCTGTGAGCATTCACAGTTGGACATCGTTAGCATGTAGAGTTGGAATGCATAGCACCTAACAGAACTGCATATGAAATAATGCCTCCGAGCAAAACAGCAAGCAAACAAGTAACTGAGACATTGGAGACATCACAGTTTCAATCACTAGTGTGACTTGATATTTTGTGCAGCTCTAACAAAAATATCTTAACAATAATGATAATAATAAAGAATTTTAAGATGTGATATTTTAATGCAGACTTTCAGTACTTTACAGTTTGAATAAAAATAGGGAATGGTGTTGTTTTTTTTGTTTTTTTTAATGATCTCCTGTGTAAACCTTTCCTTCTGCTCCCCACACAGCTGAAGTGTGTGACACTCAGAGTCACACACAAAGCCACACAAACCTATTTCACCCCCAAAAAGTAAGAAACTTTTTATATTATGACCTATTTAACAAGATAAAAATAATTATAAAATATTGTTCTATTATTATTAGTCCTGGGCTCAGGGGCGCTGCCAGGAATCTTGAGCCCCCTGACAAAAAATTTTATTGCCCCCCTCCATCCACGCAGCTGCTGTTGCAATTTTTTGAGCCTATTTAACCTATCAAAAGCGTCACAATTTTAAATTGTTTTCTCTGGTCCAATACAGATAACTAGCAAAATATTTACTGCTCATAAATTTTACATGCAGTCCACATATAGTATGCAAGTATGCTTACATTTTTTCTATTAGTTTTAGATTACTGAAATATCTCTCCCCATGAGCAACAGTCATAGGTAACATGCAAAATATACATAAAACAATCTAGACTTCTCAAAAAATGCTATGTAGTTGCCTTTTTGTCATTGCAACTACATATTTTATTAAAGCTTATTATATAGCTTTAATAAAAAAAAAAAAAATTCTCCATTTTTTTTTTTTTTTTTGAAAACCTTATTATTTTTCTTAGCGGCATAGTAACTGCCACAGTAGTTCTTGTTTTTGTACTGACCACTGCTGAACACTGTCACGTAAAGCCCAATCAGGAACAAACCATTTCATGCAGATCCAGGAGAGTACAGGGGAAATATGGATGAGTGTTTTAAAGTCTGGGAGGGGTAACATTTGATTTTTACTGCTAAAAACAATCTTCGAAAATACGATATGAGTAATTTTGTAATTCTGATGATGCATCACTGAAAGCCAAGATTCGTATTCCTATTTCATTAGCCACTCTCCAAATATGGCCAAGTTTTTTGAACCTCCCTATTAATTTGTTTCTACCAAGAAGAAATGGAAAACTTATTCGGATGTACTGCCAGATAATTTTGCTTTGTCCAAAGAACTTCTCTCACTGGATAGTCAATAGCTTATTGGGGCCTGCCCATAGCAATGCATAAGGAGAGCAGTTTCTCACTTGCGAAGCAAGTGAGAAACTGCCTCCATG
>CAEGAD010029380.1:0-16919 GCA_903067055.1 Poeciliopsis paucimaculata
ATATTTTTTTTTTTTCTTAGATGTCCTCTCAGATGATTTCTGAGAAGACTGATTGCTGATTATGAACACTAGTTTTGTGGCTGAAATATGAATATATCTCATATAAGTGTTTACATCAGTCACTGCCATAATATTTTGTGAAATATCATGTGAACAAGCATGTGATTTGAATGTAATTTCTTATGTAATGGAAACAACGCAATTGCTAATATCCAATCTTAGCAGAATATTGTAATGGAAATACAGCTGATGGATCTGCTGCTGGGTTGGGTCCTTCCAGGTAAATCTGCAGTTTTAAGCAATGCTACTCTAATCAAAGCATAACTCATGGATTTTAATCAGTGATGATAATCTTTACTTTTTACTTTAACCTTCCCCCAAGACAGCATGTCAAAAATGATTACCTATTCTTCAACTTTGTTTTTCTTAAACTAAGCCATGCATGCAAACACACACTCTCTAACACGCACACACACATGCAGCTGTGCTTCTGTTTTGTCTTTGGCCAGCAGGTGGGAGTAGTATTCTGCAGAACAGCCCGGCTCCAGCGAACACAGAGCTCAGTTTTCAGGCTGAGTGACCCTCCAACCATCCAGCAGCTGAGCTGTTCACAGACACCGACTCACAGCTAATTTTCTTTCCTTGTACTCCAGCCTTTTCTCTTCAAATCTGACTCACCAAACTGTGACGGACAACAGCAATGGGAATATTCTGCCCTTATTTCCTGTTTATTATAATTTTTAGAGGCAATATCCATTGTGTGCTGTTGCGCCTTGTCTTTTCGAAGCGTAGGTCTCCATGGTAATAATCACAGTCTGTGTGCTTGTTGTGGTTGACGGTAAACATAACTCTCCACGGGAAGCTGACTGCTTCAGCCTAATGAACAGAACGTACCGGCTGTCAGACTCAATCCAATCCTCATCAACTAACAGTAACATTAAGAGAAAGGGTAGCTGACCACTGGGGAGCTGAAACTAATGTACATGATACGTATAATACCACACAAACTCCCACAGGAAACTAGGAAAAACACGGCTCTTTCAGTGCATTTTATCTTTGAAAATAAACAGTTCATTTCATTCTCTAATGAAAAAAGCAAATATCCCTTTTGTTCCTTCCTTTGTGTGTCCCCTAAAAGTCTTCGTGCCACACACACACACCACTTGTGTTTTTGTCCCACATAATCCCAAATCCATTGAGGGACTGTCCAATTCCCAATTAAACCTCTGGAATCCCTCAACTGTCATCAAAACCCCTGCCATCCGAAGTGGGATGAGAGGGGCAAACATGAAAGAGAGAGCAGAGGTACACATTTGCCTTTGATTTCCAACTATAAGTAGCTGATGTAATAAGATAGAAAACCCTGCTGCTAATAAGGCTGGGAGACAAATGTGACAGACAGACACACAGACCGACAGAAAGAAATGTGGCAAATGAGTTCAAGGTCTCAGTTCTTTCAGGATTAGTGCCGTTTCTGAATCCTCATCCTGCTGTGAAAATGATTCAATTGTCTTCGTTTAAATAGTTTTAAATGGTTCCACCCACAACTGCTGCATCCAGCCATTTTCTATACATTTTACCCATTTTTCTTCAACACTTGTGTCTTCCCAGCATTAATATGTATAAATATGTTTTCAAATAAAAATATGGCAACTACAGGATGAAGGGCTGCTCAACAGCCTCAGGTCAGCTGCAGGCAGAGAATTCAAATATGGGCACGACTGAAATTAATTTCAATGTACTGTGCAGTGAGTATTAGGCTCATACATTTTCTGGTTTTTGTCACGCTTAAATTATTCAAACCAGACACATTAAAAAATAAAACAATAATAATCTGAATAAATTCCAAAAGTACTTCTTAAATGATGATTTTATTTACTGAGGTAAAAATGTCATCTTAATTAGATTTTGCATGAAAAAGTAATTTCATATCCAATCAGTCAGAACATGAGTCCTGCTGAGTCTCGTTTGTCAGATTGAAACCTTTTGAAAATAATATTCTTTTTAGCAGGTGTGAGTTACATTTCATGTTTTTATTGGTTTCGTAATATTTAAATTTTAAATGTCATGGTTTCATTAACTGTGAGTGGAAAATAATCATGATTAGCAAAAATAAAGGTTTTCCAACATCCACCTCTGTGTAATTAATATACATAATATATTTCACTGAGTAATAAAGTTCCTAAAGTAAATAGTTTTCTAATGAATTGAAGGAATCTGTAATTGTCCCCTAACAATTGTTTTGCCTCTTTTGGTGGTAGCAATAAGAGTCACTCAGAGGCTGACTTGCAGGCATGTTTGCATTGTGCACTTGAATTTAGGTCACAAAATTATGTCTGGAAAATTTCCTGCATAACTTTTTAGTAGAGAGCAGAAAGCATGGTTGGTCAATAACATCAAGACGAATAAAGGACTTTTTTCATTAAAGACTTTGTTTTTTATTCATCTGTTACATGGAAAGGAGGAATTTTTTTCAGGCTTCTTTTTGATCAGCAGTGGGTTTTTTCTATTCTATTTCTATTTTCTATCTGACCTTACCTGAGGCAGGTGATGGCTGCAGTGCTTTAGATGTTTTCTATGTGACCTTCTGTAGGAGTCCTTCATACATTCTTGGAGTAATTTTGGTTGGCCTCCCACGTCCAGAGACATTCATCATTTTTTGGGTTTTTTTTTTTCTCCTTTGATGTTGAGTTTCCTTAGATCAGGTTGTGAAGCGATGCCTGTTAAAAACCGTTTAGCCAACTGGTTCAACAGACGCTAATTAAGAAATTTCTTGTTTTTACAACTCTAACAGTAATTAAACCTGAGTGTGACTAATGAAATAGAACTCAGATTTCTAAAAAAATATGGTTGATCTTGATTAATGAATTGTTTATCAAGAGAAAGCAGCTACCTTTCACACAGTGACAGATTGATAAAAAGAAAATACAGAATTAGAGAAAAAAAAAACATTGAGAATTTTACTAGATCTACCATGTTCTTCACAAAAATGTTGCCTTTTAGGCAATTAAAAACAAATGATAACAGGGTTTTATTTGGGGCTGCACCCTAACCCTGGCGCAGTTGGTAGCACTGTAGCCTTGCAGCAAGAAGGTCCTGGGTTCGATTCCTGGCCCGGTGTCTTTCTGCACAGAGTTTGCATTTTCTCCCTGTGCATGGCGGGTTCTCTCAGGGTTCTCCGGCTTCCTCCCACAGTCCAAAAACATGACTGTCAGGTTAATTGGTCTTTCCAAATTCTCCCTAGGTGTGTGTGTGTGTGTGCGTGGTTGTTGTCCTGTTTTTTTCTGTGTTTCCCTGCGACAGACTGGCGACCTGTCCAGGGTGACCCCGCCCCTCGCCCGGAACGCAGCTGGAGATAGACACCAGCAACTCCACACCCCATTAGGGACAAGGGTGAAAGAAAATGGATGGATGGGTTTTATTGGCAAGGATCTGGATTGCTTAGATATATTCTGTTTGATGTGGTATTTGTTGTAGAGCCCAGTGGTTTTCTAAGCTACACCAGGCTGCTAAATCTAATGCATGTTTTCACATTGTAAAGTGGCCACCAACAAGTAAGGCAATTTCAGTCATATGAAATCCAAATGCATTCCTTCCTGTGAACCCACATTTTGTGGCGGTTGAAAAGAAAACTACAACATGAGACCACAACAGTGAAGACTAAAATCTTCCAATGACAGACTGACCAAGAGCATTCCAGAGACTGTGTGGATCGTGTTCTCCAGGTTATTTGAAGTAGAACATCCCAGTCATGTTTAATTTCTCCCATTTACTTGGTGTTATCTGATATTTTACACAGAACAGTTCTTGTTATTTTTGTGCAGCCAACAAAAGTTTCAATGAGGAAACTTTGAAGACATGGAGCATTTTTCTCAACCCAAAGACAAAGATGGAAAACACTGATAACCCAACAGCCACTCAAACACTCCCAAACTGAGCGATCTTTTCTCTTCATGGCCCCAGCCATATTTATAGTCAGCATGAACCACATTCAATTAGTGCCTCTGCAAGCATCCCTCCTCTTGTGAATTCAATGACACAAATCCATATTCAATGTTTTGTAATGATTTAATGATGAGGGCTTTGCGTGCTGCATGCCGTCTTGCGTTGCTATTGACCCACTCAATTAGCCTCCCATTCAGCCCTCTGAATCCACACATCAAAACCTGAAGGGTTGCTAGCTGTGGGAAGACAAGCATCCATTCTCAGATATGTTTCTTTTGTAAGTCGTCTGTGCAAAACACAAACTTAGATGGACTAATTTGTAATTAAGAGTAGAACTGGTGTAAAGTCTTATGACAGCTGTCCCTGATTTCTACCCATTTTCTCTTGTGGACTTTTTCCATTGGCTATTTTCCCATTTGTCTTCATTTGAATGTGGTTCTGATTTTCCTTCCTCTCACCTCTATCATCTGTAGGCCTTACAAATGATGGATGGCCTCCCACTGTGGTGGAGAAGAGCAAATAATCCATAATTTACAATAATACTTGTTATTAATTAAGGGAATTGGAGCATTTGAAGAACTCCAGTGCAATTACCCTGAAGCAGACGTTGAGGCTGTGAGGGTTCACATAGCAGTTTAGCAGCTTTGGTTGAAAACAGCAGCATCAGGCGGTGGAGAAGGAGAGACAGACAGGGAGGCCAGTCTGTAATTGACCTACAGGATGTGTGGCAGAATGAATGACGGACTTAAATGAGCAGTGGCACCGGTGCCTGATGTAGGTCTGTGGTTGATCATAGCACAACCGCAGCGATCTGTTTGCATTTCAGACTGAAGAGATGAGAAGGAACAATAAGTGGGTTGTGGATTCATGTGACAAGCCGATTGTTGGCATCCCAGATTTGACAAAGCATTTAACCCAAGGCACCGGGAGTGACAATCAAAATAAAATGTTGACAGGAACTGTTATAAGATGGAATCTGACAGCCAGAGAGGGAAGGGAGGCCTTTTCACTTGAACTTAACATTATAACACAGAGGGCATGGGGAAAATCTCACCTTTCAATAACCTTGTTCTGCTTTCAGTCAGAACACTGAGACTAGAAATCTACTCTGTGCTGCAATCAGTGCATCCATATTGAATTAATTAAGTCTGCCAACAAGCTTCAGTAAAAAGGATCCTGTGGCAGCACTTTCTTAATCAGAATCGTTCCCTTTACTCTCCTTCACCCAATCTACATTTGCAAGAAAGATACTTGAGTGTTCCTCTGGCTAGCATAGGTCAAGGGTCAAGCATGTCACGTCCATCTCCTCTCCCCATTCTTCAACTAATCAAACCCTGCTGACCTCTTCCTGTTCAGTGACTCAAAACAGAACTGAGGCCAATTTGGCAAGTTTCCAAGTAGAAGGTTCCATTGACATTTCAATTCAAAGTTCCTCTCTCTCACCCTCATTTCTGTTGAGACGACTGTTTAATAGATATGTGCTGAAATCATCTGGTAATTAGAATACATAAATTTCAGCCTAATAAGTTTTGCTGGAAAACTGATTAGGCAGTTTACCAACATTTGTTCTATAGTTCTAACTTAAAACAGTTCTTGATTTCCCAATGAGAATGGTATATCATGAATCTTACTTTGTGGACAACATTCACCTTAGATTTGATATAAAAACAAAAAAGAAACAAGCACCACTCTCTAGATTTATTTCATTTTTTTTCTAAAATTAAAAGTAACCCTAAATCTAGACAGATAAACTATATGCAGAGGTCAACTAATGACAAGTCTCCTTAAGTAAAGTGGGAAAGATTTTTTTTTTCTCCTGTTGCGCCAATGTATCAAAAACATTTAAATCTTTTCTATTCAAATTTACTTTAAATGTGGCCTTCTGTTGCAATTTTTTTTAATCCAAAAGAGTTTTCTTTCATTTCCATCCATCCATCCATTTTCTTACACCGTTGTCCTTAGTGGGGTCAGGAGGTGCTGGTTAGCTGCTCCAGCTAACGTTTCAGACGAGAGGCGGGGTGACAGGTCGCCAGTCTGTTGCAAGGCGGTCATGTTTTTGGACTGTGGAAGGAAGCCGGAGTACCCGGAGAACATGCAAACTCCGTGCAGAAAGACCTCGGGAATCAAACCCAGGACCTTCTTGCTGCAAGGCAACAGTGCTACCAATTGTGCCACTGTGCAGCCCCTTCTTTTATTTCATTGTTTGGATTTACACACAACTGAAAAAAAATCAATGCAAATCAGAAAACAATTATTAAACAGCTCATGAGAAAGATGGAGTTTGACGCTGCGTATAACACATACTGCATTATGGATGTTACATACCTGGTCCAGATTATGTAAATGAAAATTAAATGTAACAAAAACAACAAAAAATAAAAATAAAAAACAATGTAAGCATTGTTTAGGCAAATGTCACAATTAAAACCTAAAATGTTTAATGCTGGCATCTGAACTAGGCAAGGACTTTAATTCATTATTTTCAATTCATTAATTACATAGATTTTAAAACATTATACATTTTAACATAAATAATCTTTTTGTTTTTTTCAACACACAAAAGTGCTGAGCTTCTCCAGTGTATTTTTTTTTTTTTTTCAAAAATCACTCAGTCAGTATGCACTGACTAAGAGAAGCATAGTAAATGCTCTGAAACTCAAACAATGTCTTCAACATGACCTCCATCCTCCAAATAAAAGGTAATACTGAGATTTCTAGATACATGTTGCTACTAGTACTGAGCCTATCAGTGACTCTGTTCTAGTCTAAAATAGCATCTCTATGCTGAACATCTTGCTAATAGAAATGTCAGTGTCCTGTCCACATTTCTAAAAAAGTTTCATGAATAATCAGAAGTTTCTGAAAAGATGAATGGATAGAGTAATGCTTGAACCTGAACAACAGATTACAAATAATTAATATATTTGCCGTTGATCTCATACGTCTATTTATTTAATAATTTAATAATTTGGCAAAAAGGGTTTTTGAGTATAAATTGTTAATTGTGTTGAACCCTAACCTCTTTTGATGTCCTTTCAATATTTCACACTCTAACAACAGTATGTCACCAGTGGTTGCAGTGGTCCTGCATGCCTTTAGTTTGTTGAAAAGTTCCTCCCATTCTGATGACCGTCCAGCCTCCTCTGGATCATTCTTCCATTGTCACTGAGAGCCAATCCAGAGTGAAGGCAGCTGATCATCTTTTCAGATTTCTTCTGTTCCTCAGTAATCGCTCCACTTCTCTTCAAGCCTTAAGTCAAAGTTCTTGTTATTCCAGTCTTTTGTAGACCTAATATAGTATCCCTGACAGCTCTTTGCTCCGTCAATAATGTAGAGGATGGAGGGGAAGAAATTGATTCTGTGATCAATTAAGACGATTAATTTAATTTTTGATTGTTGAAACTTGAACACATAAATATGTAAGACAGCATTTAGAATTTATTTAACGTTTTAAAATAGTAAAATAGTGAAGAAAGTTTAAAAAATAATATAATAAACATATGTGGTAGAGAATGTACAATCTTAAGAGAAAATTAGGTGATCGCTAAGTTTATTTAATCCAGCGCAGATCAAATTTAACAAACTGTGTTTGCTGTTGTCTTAGAGATTCCACATTTTCATGGAAGGCATAGAAAATTCCCTTTCCACGTCACCACCTCCCATTCTCACAACTCAGATAAAACTAAAGTGCACAGCATCACCAGTTTTAGATATGTCGTGACTCTACTAAAAGCTTTAGAAAAAGGAAGTTTCAAAATCTGTCAAATTTCACAAGGTTTTAAACACGTACAAATCAATATCACTTTCAGGCTCTAAGAGGCTAAGTTTTCTAACCAGGTGCATTTTTATGTTCCCCAGTAGTTACATCAGACTTTTATTGGAACTTATTTTATTTTCTCTGACTAAAGTCAGTGTGGTCTGGGAGTAAGTACCAAAAACAAGGACAAAGGGATTTGGAAAGCGTTGTCTCTCCAAAGGTTTTCACCAACAATACCAGGGAGTTTAAAGGAAAACAAGTGGCAGAGCAAACATCCCATATCCCAGGTTCTCCAACACAAGCCTTTACCTTCAGGCAACAACAGTGTTGAGATCTGGGGAACTGGAGAGCTTTATTGATTTGGACGTTCCTTAAAGGTTACACCGTCTCACATCTGCCTTCCCTGCAGACAAACAGAACATGAGATGGAGAGACTTCCAGGAGAGCTCGCCATAAAGCATCACAGACAGGAGTATTTCCGAGGTATCTTTTAATTTCATGCACGACAGCTTTCACATTTGTTTCCCTTCCTTCCCTCTTCACTGCTTTTTTCTTTCCTCTAATGCTTCCTGTACACACACTCACAGACACCCAGTCTCAACAGCTCCCTCACCCACTTCTTTTCCCCGCTTTCTCTCTCCAGGGTTTCATTCAAATGATACAGCATCCTGAGCCATCCGGATGCGACCCAGGCACGGAAACATTGTTCGTTTCTAACTTCTCCTTTTTAAGTATGAGCAAAACCTTCCAGCCTTATGTAAGCAATTTATTTTGCAGTGCTGATATGGCTGAGAATGGGATGCAGTTCACACACAACATACATGCACGCACGCAAGCACACATGCAGTACAAAGCTTTCTAAGCAAAGCACTTTTGAGTAATATGTATTAAATATCGTCATCTGTAAAAATTGTACTTAAATGTTACCTAAGTATTGCTAAACACAGGTCTGTAGAGAATAATTCATCTCCATTGCTTCCTGTCTGCTTACATTGAACTTACATTATTAGCCAATCAATGGAATTGATTATTTAGAATGCATTTTCCCTCAACATAGGCTCAGTCATCCAATGGCTTCGCTGTTGCAAATTTAGGTTTCCCAGTGAACATCAAAATATTTCACCAGTCTGATGAGCAACTTGAAGACTATTTGCATCAGCTCAAGCTGCTACTAGTACTGAGTACAACATGAAGAACACCGTCAGAAGCAACATGCTGTACGTCTCTTTTTATCAAGGTGTTCAGGGCAACTTCCCTGCTTTTACAGGCCAATGAAAGGGGTCTTTTTCTGTTAAATGCAAGATGTGAATACATATAAAAGTCCTGCATAAATCTCTCAGTATGTCAATAACTTACCATGTTCAAAATCAATAGACCAAAGAAGAGGCATTGGGATCATGTGTCAGTCTCCAGACAACTGAAAACTGAAGCTTTAAGTTACCAAGCTGCAAGTAAGAAATTTGAATTATTTATTTCCTGTAACCAATGGATGCTTTGTTTGTCAATAAAGGTTTTCCTACAAGTCATAATCTCAGAGATCAAACTTTTTGATATTTTTATCCAAGATCCAATCAGTCTTTGATATTCTTTATGTCCGCAATTATATCAAATTGTCAAAAGAAATTTTTATTTTTTTTAATTAAAATTTTTGTTGTTGTTTTGTAAGGTTTTTTTTTTTTTGAAAACACAATATTGAATATTGAAAACACAATATTATGTGAAACCAACTTAGCTGAGCTTTACATCATGTTCATAATGTTATTTATGTCACCAAAAACATACCTGGGGGTTTGTTTTCATGCATGTTTGAGAGATCCTTCAATCTCCCATGGCAACCATTGAACTGTGCAAAACGTAAACCCTTCAGACTAGTAGCAGCAATTATCAAACACCTGGTGGAACTTTGCATCAACTGAGCTCATTATAAGAACTGTTTCTTAGTCCAGTTCTGTGACACATGCTTATGTAACGGGTACCAGGGTTCTGGACCCGTCAGCAGCAGATGATAAAGCTGAAAAACAGCATATGAGTGAGAACACGGGAGACGCAGCCTGTGTTACTCCAATTTCTCTCAGCTTATACAGGCAGCTCAGAGTCTCCATGCGCCACCTACTGGTGAAATGCCATAAATACACCCATTGTCATTAACCCCTGTTAAAAACAAACAAATAGCTACATAACCTCATAAACATTTAAAGAAGGGAATGCTCCTTTTCTTTTTCTATTGTGGGCACACACTAGTGGGCATCACACTTATCAGAGGAATGTTGATGTCATGACTTCCTGAAGGTGGCGTGTCGGAAAGAGCAGGAATTTCTCAGAGAGACAAATGCATTTTGGGGCCACTAGAAAACCAGTGGGCAGATGTTGGCACTCTGAGGTAAGCAAACCCTCACATCATGCAGGGCTGTGTGGGGACACATTCTGGTTTCACATGTCAAGCTCCACTAGGGCCTGAAAACACCGTGTAATGGCTTGAGATGAGAGTTCTTCTGAAAAACACTAATGCCACCACTAGTTCCTTCTGCCGCACCAGCTCTTTCACTCTGAAGAATTTACATTCTCATCGCTCATCTGCATGTCTACCATCCATCCATCCATCCATCCATCGTCTTCTGATCTGGGGTCAGGTTGTGGGGGTAGAAGCTTAAGAAGGGATGCTCAGACTTCCCTCTCCCCAGCCAATTCTTCCAGCTCCTCAGGGGGAATCCCAAGGCATTCCCAGGCCAGCCGAGAGACACAGTCCCTCCAGCGTGTCCTGGGTCTTCCCCGGGGCCTCCTCCTGGTGGGACGTGCCCGGAACACCTCACCAGGGAAGCGTCCAGTCATGACCAAATGCTCGAGCCACTTCGACTTTCTCCTCTTGACGTGAAGGAGCAGCGGCTCTACTCTGAGTCCCTCCCAGATGATCAAGCTTCTCACCCTATCTTTAAGGGAGAGCCCAGCCACCCTACGGAGGAAACCCATTCTGGCCGAACGAGAGCTCGCTCTTTCAGTCAAGACCCAAAGCTCATGACAATAGATGAGGGTAGGAACGCAGATCGACCGGTAAGTCAAGAGCTTTGCTTTTTGACTCAGCTCTCTCTTCACCATGACGGACCGGTACAGCGTCCGCTTCAATGCAGGCGCTGCGCCAATCCACCTGTCGATCTCCTGCTCTCTTCTTCCCTCATTCATGAACAAGATCCCGAGATACTTGAAGTCCTCCACTTGAGACAGGAAACCCCCCTCGACCCGGAGAAGGCCCTTTTCCAGCTCAAGACCATGGCCTCGGATTTGGAGGCACTGATTCTCATCCCGCTTCAGTGAGAGCTGCACATCGCGACCCGATGAAGGCAACAGGATTACATCATCCGCAAAAAGCAGAGATGTGATCCTAAGGCCACCAAAACGGATCCCGTCAACACCTTGGCTGTGTTGCACCCTTGAAAAGAGCTAAAGAAGCTCATATAGATTTTTGCTTTTGGCAACTTTATTAAACAAAATCCACGGTTCAAGCATACAGCGTGTGTGTGTTTTTTTGGGGGGTTTTTTCCAATCATATCACAGGTCATGAACTTTCAACTCCCATCATGCATTGTGTCCTTCTTAAAGGGGTATTAACATGACAGAAATCTATAAAATAAAATAAAAAAATAAAGTAGTTTGAGCACATATTTAGCCATAAACCAAATGAATTGTTCTAACTAAATATTAAATCAAAGAAATGCTGTTCTTAACATTTTTTCAGGGCTCAACACCCTCCCCTACTAAAATAATAAAATGTTTTCAAAACATTTCACACTTCAAAACTTAAAGAATGTATCCTTACTACTAGCTTCTAACATTGAACACTTCTCGGTACCATTTAGTTACATGTTGCTCTTCAAAAACAATAACCAATACTACACATTAAATGACTACAAAAGCATGAATAAAGGATAAGTACATTTACTTATGTTCCTTTTTCAGTGTATTGACTTAAATCATCAGTACATTGGTAGGCCCCCCAAGTCCATTAAGTCACATATGGCTAAATCTACCATTCCACCTTATTAAATGTATCCACATTAAACATGCTTTGAATGTAGTACAACTTCTTACAGATTTTCTTGTTACCTTACAAAACACTCACTCCCTTCTGTAAATACATCAATAACTTTTAAGTGAAGCTTTAATCACTAGAAATAAATTTATGCAAAATGACTCTTATTTGTAACTAAATATTTTGTACCAAATGAATAATAAAACATTTTTTTATTACCCCATCTCTAAGGGAGAGAGATAACGTAATATCTCTGTATCTCTGTTAATTTTCAATTAGCTTTAGCTGTAACTGGAACTAGATATATTTCAAAATAAAATTCCTATTTCTTCAAAGATATGAAACTAGGTTTCCCTAACTCCTCATATGTAAAGACGGATTTTGTTTGACGTGTTCTTGTCGCTCTTGCTCCACCTCCTGATCACTCTATGAAGAAGCATTGATGTCTTCCTCAGGCATT
The DNA here is from genome assembly GCA_903067055.1 of Poeciliopsis paucimaculata. Taxonomy (NCBI): domain Eukaryota; kingdom Metazoa; phylum Chordata; class Actinopteri; order Cyprinodontiformes; family Poeciliidae; genus Poeciliopsis; species Poeciliopsis paucimaculata. Next base: position 12,187 of record CAEGAD010029380.1, read on the forward strand.
TCAAGTTCAAGTACTTGATCTTCAGTAACCATGTCCGGATTTTGACTTGTGCCTTGGCTCTGCATGTCTCCTTCCTCACGTCTCTCGTCCACTTGATTACTGACAGCAGAATCATTCTCATCCTGAAACTGGCTTTGTCTTTGTGCAAGTCTCCTGGTTTGGATTTCTTTTGCAGGTTGGCTTGATCTGGACTTACAGACTGGAGCTTTTGGGTTGAGACTGGTAGTTCGGCTTTGATGGTTAATCCATACAGAATACTCGTCCTCACTACAGCTGTCAGAATCCTCATGAATTTGGTCTCTGGTCTGGCGTGTTTGTCTGTTTCCTTGTCTCTTTTGGTTGTGTTTTTCTTTTAGTTCTTTAGTATCTTGTTCATCAATAAGATAAGGACAGGGTAGTAAAACATTCCTATGAAGGATTCTTTTCCTCCCTTCATCATCTAGTGGTGTCGCCACATAAACTGGACTGTCTTTCCCTCTTCTTTCTTTTATAACATGCGTTTTGTTTTCCCAGTAAGCACGTATTTTTCCAGGTCCTCCTCTTTCAGATAGGTTTTGGAGAAGAACGTGGTCTCCAGGTTGAAGTTCTGAACTCCAGGCTTTTCTGTTGTAACACTTTTGTCCTCTTTTACGCTTTTCTCATGTTTTCTTGAGAAATTCTGTAAGCTTCCTGCATTGACCTTTGCCATTTGTCTGCATAGTCTTGATGAGACTGTGACTGCTTTTGCTCTTTTGGAAACAATAGATCAGTAGGTAGGATTGGATCTTTTCCAAATAACAGAAAAAAAGGTGAAAAGCCAGTCGCTCCATGCACTGTAGAGTTATATGCATGTACTACTTTGTTCAAATAGTCTTTCCAGTTAGGTTTCTGTGTCTCTTCCAGTGTTTTGAGCATGCTTAACAAAGTTCTGTTAAAACGTTCAGCTGGTTTAGACTGAGGATGATAAGGTGTTGTCCTTGAATGTTGTATCCCACTGTATCTTTGCAACTTTTTGAACAACTCATTCTCAAATTCCCTTCCCAGATCATGATGGATTTGACTAGGGTATCCAAATCGCAGAATAAAGTTGTCAAATATTTTGCGTGCAGCTGTCTTCCCAAACTTGTTAGATGTTGCATAAGCCTGTGCAAACTTAAGCCCAGTTCACACTACACAATTTTTTGCCCCGATTTTGCCCTTACGACAATCTTAGAACGTTCTGAGTTCCAAGATTGTCACTTGCGACAATTGTAACCGATCATCCTGTAGTGTGTGGTGTGTTACGACTGATCAGGTCCTGTCGGTAGAACGTCGGGACCGCTTTGATCTAAGATCAGGGATATTCAACATGTTTGATTGTCTTGGCTCGTTTATCGCAGTGTCTGTGGTGTTCCCCTGACTGGGAGCGAGTAGGCAGCCTGTTGAATGCGACAGGGAGCCAATCAGAATGCGCTGACGTAAGTACGGTGGGAAATCCCAAGAACAGCTGGCATGGTGCAACTGACAAGCGCAGAGCGCTGCAAAAATACTTCTGACCTGGAAGATTGTTTGGTCGAAATGTGGAAAGAACGCAAATGTTTATTTAACATTTCGTCTAAAGAGAATTATAACAGAAGTGACAAAGAAAGAAGCTGGAGTAAAACTGCAATGGCAATTGATGAACCCGGTAACTCTTCTGCCACTTTCAATGCTACGATGAATGAAATGTGCTTTAGAGGTAATTAGATCTCATAAAACCATAAGTAAAGGTTTATCCTTAATCGGAGCGGCATGCTAATTTTTCTGTCGCTTTAAACGACAGAAAAATTATTTATGAGTAGGCCTACATCTGTTTTAGAAGTGCATTCTAACCTTTGGTTGAAATGGCACATTTGATTTCATTCCGTAGTAATAACACAACAGAGGAAAAATACAAAAAAATGTTATGCTGTGTTAATCTATTTGTAGTCTAAATACAGGAGCAAATTGGGAAAAAATTATATAAGTGCAGAAGACTGACAAGCGCAGAGCTGCAAAAATATTGTGCGGCTTCAGGAGTGATGATAGAATAATTACAATTAACTCCCCATGCAGGTGGTTTCAATTTAAGGAGCGCTTCAACGTTGTTGTTCATTTTTGTGTATTCTAAATTAAGGTGTGGTAGCGCAGAATTTTAATTTAAAGAATTTTAAGGAATTTCCTATCTGGAATCGGAATGTCTTCGAGTGAAACCTCACAGTCTATGATCGAAGCCGTTATACCTACGATTCTAAATCGGCTAGTGTGTGGTCTCTCAATGTTTTGAGAATCGGCCGACTATTCTAAAATCGTGTAGTGTGAACTGGGCTTTAGTAAAATGATCTACTATTACAAGAATATACTCTACTCCACCTTTACTTCTCTCTAGATGCAGATACGCAATCGAAATGAGTTCAAAAGGCAGAGGTTGTAATAGTTTGTAGTGGGGATTTAGTTTTTCGGTTGGGTTTCTTCTGTTTCAAACAGTGGCAGACTCTTGTCACATAATGTTCAATCTCTTCTCGCATTTTTGGCCAATAGAGCATCTCTCTAGCCAATGAGATCATTCTGTCTGCACCTAAATGACCCATTTCTTCATGGAGTTGCTGATAAATCAGTGACTTGAGCTTGGCAGGAACAACAAGTTGATTTCTAGTTTTCGTCTTTCATCGTAAAACTCCATCTTTGTCTAGGTTAAGATGAGGCCATTCTCTCAAAAGTTGTTTTACTTCGTTGTCTCTTTCACTTTATCCCTGTATTTAATTTTTTCATTTTTTCTGCTTTGATCTTCTTGTTGAGCAATCTGAATGTCTTTGATTGCTATTGGCTCAACTAGAGTTGTACATGGAACAGATAGTTGTGACAGTACATCTACATTGCATGTAACAGCTGAAATCCAGTCAGTATCACCACTGTGATCCGCTTTGATCACACATTCCTCTGTGCATGCTGACATTAATTTGTCCATTTCTACAGGTTTGCGAGATAGAAAATCAGCATCTCGGTTGACTTTACCAGGTCTGTATTTCAGAGTAAAACGAAAGTCAGCCAATTCTGAGACCCAGCAATGTCCTACCGCATTCAGTTTAGCACTTTTCATCACATATGTGATGAAAAATCAAGGGATTGTTATCACTGTACACTGTAAAGTGTGGGGCATGGAAGAGGTAATCTCGAAATCGCTCAGTGACAGCCCACTTCAAAGATAAAAATTCAAGCTTCCCTGAGTGAAGTTTGTAGTTTTTTTCAGTTGGAGTGAGTGTACGTGAACCATACCCTATTACTCTTAATGCTCCCTCCTGCCTTTGATACAGGAAGCCCCAAGTCCTTCCTCTGATGCGTCCACCTGTAACACAAATGGTTTTTCAAGGTCTGGGTAGGCCATTACTGATGGATCTGATAAAGCGTCTACAAGCCTTTCAAGTGCCTCCTGCTGTAATGTTGTCCATTCCACAGACTGAGATGGTGGCAACTGTGAAGAACCTTTTTTTGAGGATTTGTTCTTTGTCTTTGGATGTGACAACAGATCGTAAAGCAGTTTTGCTATCCTTGAGAAGTCAGCTATGAATGATCGGTAGTAGCCTAGAAAGCCTACAAGGGATCTTACTTCTCTGACTGTTTTAGGACTTGACTTTTTCAAAGCTTGCACAGCTTCTACTTCTTTTGGATTCATCCGGTTTCCATCTTTTGAAATGACATGGCCGACATAACACACTTCCTTTTTAAAAAAATCACATTTCTTTGTTCTGAGTTTGAATCCACATTCTTTTTGTCTTTGTAAAACTTTTCTCACATTTTCCATATGTTGGTCAAAATCTTTGCTAAAAACTAAAACATCATCGAGGTAGGGTACACATATCTCATCCCTGAGATCTCCAAGACAAGCCTCCATATACCTCTGAAAGGCAGCTGGGGCATTTGTTAGTCCGAAGGGTATCCTCAGCCATTCATAAAGTCCCCATAGCGAGATGAAAGCAGTGCATGCTCGGCTCTCTGGACTAACAAAGCCTTGGCAGTAGGCTTTTCCTTGGTCTAGCACAGTAAACCAGGAATTTCCGCAAAGATTTTCCAAAATTTCAAGAATTCTTGGAATGGGATGTCGTTGGGGTGTGTCTTTTCGTTTAATTGTCTATAGTCCACACAAAGTCGGATGGCAGAGTCTTTTTTTCTCACAATTACTATTGGTGATGAGTAAGAAGAAGTTGACTCCTGGATCCACCCCTACTGAGTAGATCTTGAATGTGCTTGTTCACTTCTTGATACAAATGACGAGGGATTGAATTGTATGTTTATGTCACTGGAATGCTGTCTTTGAGATGTATTTTCATCTGCAGATCAAGTATGCATCCTGTATCCCACTCATTTTGTGCAAAAACATCACTTTCCTCTCTTAGCATTTCTTAGCATTCAAGTCCATGTCCCATCCCGACCATGTTCCCAATGCTGCCTCCGCTCGGTACTAGGTGACCTACTGAGTGGGCCGTCGGTGGTGTCCCTATTTTTTCAGGGGTACTTTATTAGAATCCTCTTGGTGGGACTCTGGGCTGATCCCCTCCGATTTCCCAGTGAACTTCTCGCCAGTGGCTGGCATGGGCCCAGGTGGATTTAAGAAAATCGTGGGTCGTCAGTTCTTCTTCCTGAAATTTTTACAAAACACAAAATCTCCAGGCTGTAGGTTATGTAATGGTTTGCTCGCTGGCCCAGGTCGTCCTCCTTGGGCCTGCCGTCTTTAATCGATCTGTTAGAGAAATACACTA
>CAEGAD010029383.1:0-39624 GCA_903067055.1 Poeciliopsis paucimaculata
ACGTCTGAAATTAAATTTGATCCGGCGTGCAAACAATACCTCACCCCCGCTTTTTTTAAATTTGTGTATAAAAGTTACCCCTAAAAAAAAAAAAAAAAAAAAAAAAAAAAAAAAAAAAGTCACCCCTCCGAAAAGTTTTGGTTATGAAGCTTTTTTTAATTATCTTTTGTTTTTTTTTTTTTTTGCGCAAAGCCAAATAGACAAAGAACTAATTTGTCTTTTTTTTTTAATGATTTTATACTTTTTTGTTCTTGTTGTTTTGTTTGTTTTAAAGAAGCAATCCCCTCAAGTCTGTGACTGTTTAAATGTGGAGGGTTTTTTTTATTATTATTTTGGACAGGCATTATTGTTTTTGTTTTTTATTGTTAGCTGTATATAGCGCATACGATGTCTGTCAGGCTCTTTTTCCACCGCTGTTCATAAGGTTTGCAGTGCTCTTTTTTTTGTTGAAAGTTGACTCAACGTCCCGCTGTTCATAAAGTGTGCATGCATGCATTAAGCATACTCCTATGAAGTTTATCAGTGTTCCCTTTTACAACTTTTTTTTTTTTTTTTTTTACTTTTAATTCAATGTACAGGTCCCTTTAAAGCTGCAAACGGGCTATTTTTTTTTAATTTTTATTGTTTTTTTATTTTTTTATTTACCAAACTTGGAGGATCGCAAGCCTGCCATTTGACGCCACCTCATCTCATGCGTTTGTTTCTCATTGTGTTGAGCAAAGAAGATGACTGTACTTTCATCACAAACTATCCATCGTTTGAAAGAAATTTGCTATTGAAACTGCCCTGCATGCTGGACATGTATGGTTTTCTTTTCTTTATTTTTTGTGCTTGAAGATGTTCCCTTTTATCCCCTTTTTTTATATTTGGTCGGATGACTCCAGCATGTCATTCATAACTCCCATCTTGGCCTCCTCACTTTTTTGGGACGAACACAAAAAAGTGACAGGACTTCCCCGGGGGGGGGGGGGGGGGGGGGGGGGGGGGGGGGGGGGGGGGGGGGGGGGGGGGGGGGGGGGGGGGGGGGGGGGNCCACCATGTTCTGTATTTGTTGGCGGCAGAAAGTGCGGCTCGCATTTCCTGATGGACAATTTTGTCGGCGGAGTTCCTGCAGGGAGCGGCCGAAAAAAAAAAAAAAAAAAAAAAAGACTTCACATTTATAAGAAAATCGCCAGTCCAGTCTCTGGAAGTCTAGTCTGTTGCTATAAGACTTTGTTATTTAAATATATACCATTGTGCATATGTCAACATTTGAATAGTTTTCAGTACATAATTTAATTCTAAAGTTTTGTGATGCAAGTTGCAAACAACAACAGGTTGAAACACAGATTGCCAAAGCAAGGAGAGGTTGTTTTGAAAAAAAAAAAAAAAAAAAAAGGTAAAGAAAAAAAAATCGTTAAGAAAAAATTGGCTTGGCTCCAATTTATAAAGTGAGAAACATCGTCCTGTTCAGAAACAGTGCTTTTGCAGCCTGCATTAATAAACTGAAGTGTGCGCTCTGACTTCACTCACACATTTAATTATTATATATATATATATATATATATTATTTTAAAGTAATATTTAAAATAATAAAAGTGCATAAAAACACAATTTGAAAAAGAAAAGAAAAGAAAATAATGTTAAATTGTCATTGTTGAAGGCGAAGTGACTTGCAATATACTTTCGAGAAATGTGTCTCTTTCAAACTGACGTACTGAACTGCACTAAAAAAAAAAAAATTCGCCTATCGCTATGTGGGAATCAGGGAAATAAAAAAAATTAAAAAAAGTTATTCTGGACAGCTCTCATACAGATAAGATTGACACCCTGTTACGACTTAATCGTAACGCTTTAATGTGTAATGATCAGGTCGGAAGAGAATGTTGTTTGTCTTTAAACTAAGTCAATATTTGCAAAGCAATAACTAATTATTATAATTATTATTATTCTAATCGATGATGTCTGGACATTGTTGGATCTTCAGGGATTGTTACCCTGCATGTACAAAAACGAAAGCACCATTCGCTAATGAATCTTAGAAATATGTTAATTATTCTTTTTTTTTCTTATACATAGTATATATATAAATATATATTTTGCTGTGCAAAATTATACCACTCACTAACCTTATGTGATGTTCATATGTGCTCGTTTTTTTTTTTTTTTTTTCTCCATTTCATACAATTAAAAGATATGCAATAAATGTATGTAACTGTCTTCATTAACTTTCTCATCTTTTTCTCTTTTGATTTGTCTAGAGACGTTTTGTCTTCATGACTGAAGCATTCATTAGGGAAATACAAGCAAGCTGATGTGCCACATTGACTCTTTACTTTCAGCTTTTTCCCCCTTAACTATTTAATATATTTTTATCCCACTAATGATTAAATGACGGGTCATGCCAAAACAGTGGGGAGAAATTCCCAAATCAATTTGAAGCTATGAGCTTAAATTTATAAAATAAGATTTTGGACATTATCTTAGATTGATGGAGGTCATACATTCTGATGCATGTGAGATACTCTAATCTGGATTATCCCAGTTGATTCTAGTTATTTTTATTTTTTTTAACCTAAGACAAGTTTAATGTCTTTTTTTTAGATCACATAAATCATATGTGAGCTACCTTCAACCTCCAAATTTTAACAAAAAATAAATCTTCCCACTGCACAACACAGCTTTATTCCCATTTGAGTTTCATATTCTGATTTTATACATGTTCTATATGAAACCATTCCCCACCATCTCTATCTAAAACTGATTATGAGGTTAATTTAGTTGACAGTTTCTATTAATTTTATTGAAAACTGTGATGAGTGGGTGCGCGTGCGAGAGTGTGTTTACAGGCTTTCTAATTATTTTTGTGCATGCGTGTTCTTCAGTGTTCCTGTGTGTAAAGCTTGTGCCAGCATGTGTTTATATAGGTATGGATTCAAACGTGGGTGTATTTCCCTGAATGAGAGTTTTAATTGCATTTCTACATGCAAGTTTCTAGTGGTTTTGCATGTCTCAGATTCTCATTGTCCTGTTCGCCTCTGTGTGGTATCCTTGCTTCAGAGCATTTGTCATCGACGTGTCATCGTTCGGCCTACCTAGTTTCGCTCAGCCTTGCTCTGTTAGTCAGTGGGTCTGATTGTTGGCCTCATGCGGATGTGCTCAGGTCGACGGGTTGCAATGAGGGCACAGCTGTGACAGGCATGTGTGGGGGCGCACGAGGAGGTATCACTATAAGTCAACTGCTGTGGTGAGCAGGAAAAACTTCTGCGCTTCTCAACTAAATCTTTTGCCTTTTTTTTTTTTTGCTGCTGTTTACACATCTTTGGTTGACCTCTTTCAACATAGCTGTGTTACTGCACCATGGTGTTAACTGAAAATTCTTGTCTTCTGAAACACAAGATGAAAAGTGCTTTTGTAAGTTCTGGTACGAGGAGTAGCCGCTCGGGCATCTTGTTTCACCGTCCCAGAACAATCTGTTTTCTTTGAAACAGGAAAACCGATGCGCCAAAATACATTTTGACGAAACACTCAGGGCTTCAGAGGACAGATTCATAAAAAGTGAACCACACTCTCAGTGTTAATAAAGCACTTAATTGTCTAATTTTGTTCAGACTGTAGATTTTACAGGTATACATTTATTACTAAAATTACACAGACACAAAGAGATAAAAGCCAAACTACACCACCTGCAGATGATGATGCACTTACACACCTCCCCAAAAAACAGAGAGGGGAGGAAAAAGGCATTTTTAACCCACCACTTGTATCCCATTTGAGACGTGTGTGCTGCTGCTGTGGTGGCTGATTTGCCCCGAGTGAGCGGAGAGGCTGAGACAATAGTCGGTCTTGGGCTGAATTAAATGATTTTGCTGATGATTAATAGTGGTGTGGGCCAATGGCTCCTGCGATGTAGAGATGATAAATCGTGAGTGCAGCTCCGTGCAGCTGTACCCGTTTTGGGTCTTAGCATGCACACACCATGCAATTTACAACCAAGCTGCTCTCCTTCTTCCTCAATTTATCTAATTACATCTATTTGATCTAAGCAGTAGTGCTGCTGTATTTTGATGTTTCATATTAACCACAACACTGCACTAAATCACTTCAAGGAGATTAATTCTTTGTTTTTTTATTTATTTATTTTTTTTTTACCCTTTTCTATTTTACATCTGTATTTGACATTTCAGAGACAAAATCCTTTTTGGCCAGATGTTTGGCTTCACTCCTCTGAATGCCATGCATTTTTGTGGCAGGGCTTTTTAAGTCCCTTGAGTGGTATGTAAAAAATAAAAGGAAATGCTTTAAAGTTAATCCTTCATTGTAGATTTTTAAAAAATCTACTTTTAACCCTTTCCTCATTGGAATAGATTCAGTAAATGCCGTCAAACTAAAGGGCCACAATTTGAAAGCTACCCAATATCTGAGTCAAGACAAAACTACTTGTCAAAAACATGTTGCCGTTTTGACTTTGGTACCGGTGCACTGTGGTTACATTTGCAATAAACTGATAGATACTCCAGAGTTGTGCCCATGTGAAACTTTGGTGCTTTGTGGGTTAACACTAAAAGATGCAGCGCAATGTTCACTGATGACAGAATGAAACTTCAAAGCTGGTTCTAGATGTGAAATATTGCAGTGTTTAGATTGCACTGAAAGGAATAAAACAAATCTTTGCATTGCTGCTCATCTTTCATAAGTACGGTAATTGTGGGTGAGATGTTGATTGGTGCTTGTGCAGACAAGTACAACGTGGATGTGTGTGTAAACTTATTAAAGTGTTTCTCTGCATGCATGTAGCTGTCTCTCTTTTGGACAAAAGGATGAACAGAGGTCAGAAGTTACAGCGCACAAGGCTGCTTTCAAAGTCATTAGAGTAATCCTAACCCTGGGGACCTCATGCTCATTTCCTTTGCACAGACTCCACTGAGTGAAATATGCATACACGTCTAACATGGAGGACAGTAAAAAAAAAAAAAAAAATTAAAAAATTAAAAATTAGCCTTTTTAAACATTTTTTAAGTATAAACTATATTTTATATAGCTTATTTGTGAGAGTAAAACTAGTATTACATGGATAATCTCCTCCATGAGGATGGTGGCATTAAGACAAATAAAAGGTGTTCCAATGCAGTATTCTGTCCAACTTTTACTCAGTGTGGTCAAAGCAGAAGGCTAGTTCTATCCTCGCTTCCTTGCTTTTTCTCAACAGAAACAGTGTCACTGTCAAATACAGGAAGAACATTGAAGATAACTTTATGCTAATCATTTCCACCATTTGGGTGTATGTAGACTTTTAGCATGGATCCTACACAATCCTCTATAAATGAGGCCCCCGCCACGTCTTTTCAGAGTAAAACTGAAGAAAGCAAACTCATTTTCCCTCCTCCCAAATTGGCAGTAACCCACACTTAGTGACTTGAACTTTTGTGTGTCTTGTTTCACACTTTAATGGGATTTAATCAAGACAACCATGAAATGCAGTGCAATAAAGCTACCAAAAAACATCAGAGCAATTGCAGTTGTGCAATTTATAGTAATGTTCTCAGTAATAACAATAAAAAAGTGTTTTTTTTTGTTTTTTTTTCTTGCATCTTGTTCATGAGAAAAAGTATACCACAAAAAAATATTCCAGTAGATGTTCACATGGTTACCAGTGACACCAGACAATCCAACAAGGCAGCAGTTACTGGCCTACTCTGTGTTTGAACAGCCATAAAGACAAAATTAATTTAAAGACTTTCTGTCATTCAATGAATTTCAGGCATCAGTTAACACCCGTGACTGATCATCAGAGTTGACTGTGCCCTTTGTACACCTTCTTCCTTTGTGGCAGAAAGCGTGCCTCAAATAGATATTAGGAGGAGATGCGTGGTGTCATTAGAGAATTGTCCTTGAGAGACTTGCTGCCAGTTATGTTGGTAATGAGGTGGTATAGCCACTTGAAGGGATAATTTTATATGTCTGTAAATAGACCCAAACAAATGCGAGATTATCTTTCAACCGTAGCGACACCATAGCTGACAAAATAACCCTGAGAGAAAAACTATGATTTTAAAATATTATTTATAGATAGATAGATAGATAGATAGATAGATAGATAGATAGATAGATAGATAGATAGATAGATAGATAGATAGATAGATAACAGTATTTATTACAATATTGTTGACAGACTTGAACATTTTAGGAACTCAATCCACTAAGATAAATACTTTATATTGAATAATTACACACACACACACACACACTGATGTTTTAAATTTTGTTAACTTTGATAACTTACAGGTAAGATAAACATGGCATTTTACATTAGAATTCAGAAGACCAATAATTGATTAAAAGTCTGTTTATTACTTTTAATCGGACAAATGAGCCCCATCACAGTTCAGAATCTAATTTCTGAAATATGAATACATTTATCCATGGCAGATGTAGCTAAAAAATACACAGCATTCCAAATGAGACATTTTAAATATTCCTACAAATGTTTGCACCTGAATTTAGAAGTTAAGCAATGTTACGCAAAGTGAGCATCCCTTTTTAAAAGTACTTTTAATCCTTTAATTTATTTTTTTGTGAATTTCACATCACATTTTTATGTTTCACTGTGATAGTGGAGCATTTCTGTTGCTTCTCTGCAGGTTCTATTTACTTTTGTAGAAATGAATTATGCGCCGTTTATTTGAAAGTCTATTCACTTAAAATTTCCTTCACTGTAGTGTATTGGCAAAATATTTCCACAGCTGTCACTTTTCAGGGCATTTTAAAAGGGACCCTGTTTGGCATAAGTGCACACAACCAGAAAGTTACACTCATGTTTCCACATCTGTAGCAACTTTTATTGAGGTTATAAATAACTGGGTTTCATTCCACTTTACACAACCTGCTTATCTCTGTGCAGCTTGAATGTAAGTTTCAGTCTCAAGTAATTAGAAAAAATTGAATCAAAGCCCCTGCATAGAAAAAGCACTAGATGTTTAGAAAAATCACATGTAATTTCTCAAAATAAGCAGAATTAAAAAACCTTTTTACCTTTTCTCTGTTGAAGTCCTGCACATGTATTTTTGCCTTTTTTTGCTTTCAGTGTTTTGATGCATGAGCTACGCCTGTAGAATCTATTTGCATGCAAATTTTTACATTTCCCCATGCCATCTATGATACATGCACTGTTTTCCAGCAGACAGACATGTAGAGAGTGAATCTCAGTCATAATGGCTCGACTTGTTCCTTTGTGATTGTTTGTGTGGGTCGGCATGTGCGCTGAGCAGGATGGGAGAAGGAAGAGACTGAAGTCGGCACTGAAGGTGACACATTGTGTGTTTGTATTTAAATGAATGTATCCATGCTGATATGTTGTGTTCAATCTTATCTGCTTCTTTAGGTCATCAAGAAAATTCCTCCATCTGTGATTTCACGCCCCATCTTCTTTGCCCTGGGTTCTTTGAGGTAAATCGCCCTCCCTTACATTCTTTTATTTTCCTTTTAGTCCCGTTTTAGCGCAAACGTTTAAAAACACGACTTGAAATACTATAAATCTAAAAACTACTTTTAAAACATTTCGATATGTTTCATGTATTACTTTACAGGTAAATTGTTTATGCATTTTTATTTCACTTAATAAAAAGATGGAATTTCTTTTAAAGTGTAACGGTGCTTTAAAGTAAATTCTCAATGGAAAACCTTTTGGATTTTGGCAAAATCCTTCTCAGATGCATTTCACAGAAAATAACAATGTACAATCACGTATCCTTTGGAGTTCACAAAAAAGCCCAACACATTCACAGACAACACGGTTGTAAAATTTCTGCCATGCTTGATGAAGAGTGTAGCCAGCATATTATAGCCACCATTCAAATGTAAATTAAATATTAAGATTTTCTCTTTTGTCTCGGACAACAAGAGAGGGGAAGAGTGAAGAATGGGCTTCTGGGGCTGGAATCAATGCTGTGAGAAAGAGACTGTGTGTAGCTAACCCGATTGTTCCTTTAATGATTTCACTTAGCCACGAGACAAAAGCATGACAGGATGTTAGCTTAGGCATGACTTTTCACTGGAAGTGCAGTGATCTTCTAAATTCAAGGTTTGTATCTATTCTCAGTTTGTGAACTACAGCTTAGTGAAGAACACAATTTGTGTGTTAGTTTTATTTTAAAATTTTCAACTTTGTCAACCACTATCAACCCTTTCACGCTTTCCACCAGATCTTATTTCAGACATATCAAAATTTAAACAGCTACATTTAGACTGTTGATGAATTATGAATGTCATAATTTATTACTTTAGTTGTGCAAATTATAAATAAATATTAAGATTTAAACAACAACAAAAAAAGACCTTGATGCATTGCATTTAAGTGGAAATTAAGACATAATTTTGTTTGAGTTACCAGTGAGAAAACGAGTTGGAAGAGTGGTACTCAATGACTTGTGCTGCTATAATTAGCAACGCAAGTCAGTAATTATTCATTTCTTTATTTTTATTTATTTTTTTCTTTTTTTGCATGGATTTAAACAAAGTGGGAACAAATCAACAAACTAGGTGGTTAAACAGCATCATGCGGGTGACTAATTTAACTTCTGAAGCTGTCACATCCATTTATACACGTGTCTGCCATATTCCATTTTAGAAATCTCACTTTTCTTGTTAGAATCTTGACCATATCAAGTGTAACACTTTATTTTATGGAAACTTTCAATATAAATGCAGTGTCTTCATTGATGTCATGCCTTGTTTCAAATCAAATGGCCTAAATGCATTACATGCTTAAACATTTTTGTGTTTGTACTGATTTCTTCAGTGACTAGATGCATAATGCGATCATGGACACACACACTCACTGATGATTATAAAGACTGATGCTAACTGATATTTATAAAGAAAATAGAATAATAAATTGTATATATGTTCAGACTGATTGAATGTAAATTCTTAATGCAATTTAGGCGGAGTACATGTAAGAAAAGTGGTGAACAGTGCAGAGGCAACAGAATTCTAGACTAAAGCTTTTGACAGCGCCTGCTTTTTTTCTCATTGTTACCTGAAATAAAGGTAACAATGTTGAGGGAAAGTTTGAATCTGTGTTGAAACAAGAGGAGTTTTAGCTGAGACGTTGCTTTAGAGTTGCTGCAACTATTTTTGTATTGCGTTATGGACTGGGTCCACCAGCTGATCTCAGAGCTAAAAGCATAAACTGGCACATCACCTTGAATCCTTTAGCGCATGAACAGAAATAAAAATCTAGATTGATAGATTGTAGCTGGTAGACAGATGTGAGATATTATTGTACACTCCATTTTGAGCATTTTCTTTAGCCTTTCCGCTGATTATTGGTCATTACAATCTCCCCCACAAATGGTTTTATCTGGAGTTAAAATAACACTGTTTTAATCAGTAATAATAACTTACTCATGACTTAGAAAGGATCTTTTATCTCTTACCTATATAAAATTTGTTTTCAGAATTGAAACTTCAAAAATGAATGTAATTTTTCCTCATTCAACAAGAATTAAAAAATTACATTCTGCAAGATTGTTTCTTCTCTTCAAGTCATTCTCACTGTTATGGATACTTTTTAATAACGTCATACATGCAATATAATATTATTCTTTAATTGCTAAATATGAGATCACAAAATAGGCTTTTGTGAATAAACAAAATTTCACAAAAATGTAAATTACATGCGGGGGTGGGGCTTGGTGTATGAGGTCATCGGTTGGCGTTTCATTCTATCTACGTGTTGGAAAGTTCTTGAGAAAGGGAGCGACTGAAATACAAGAATGACTAACAATATGTGATGTCAGTTAGCAGCGTATTTGTGAAGAAAATATCAACTTCGGTCACTTATATGACAAAGGGGAATCGATGTATCAATTTAAAATTTAACCACAATTTCAAGGTTTAGAAAGAACATAAAAAGATTAAATGATGTTGTATTTCATAGAATCTACCATTACGCACAACTCCTTTTCTTCTTACAGATTTTTGTAAGAAAAATAACGACACATGTAAAATATTACTCCCCCAACATTTAAAAAAAAGTGGGAGACTTCTCAACCTCAATTGTCATCATTTTGTCTTAAATGAAAGAAAAAAAGCCTTTGGTGACTATAGTGGTACTAGACCTTGAAATAAGTGTGTTGGATTTTTTGTCGTCTTAATTATAAATTGCTCCACAAAATCTATGGAGGTACAACTTTTATTTACAGTAGGAGTAAATTCTCCATGCCCAATGTGAAAAAACGTACCTTGTTCAAAATTGCTCTCCAATCAGTTAAGTGTAAATATAGAGTACTGCTCCTAAGTGTACCTCTAAAATTACCCAAGTGAGATTTATATTTCTGTCTATGTAATGAGTTAACAATGCCTGAGTCATGACAGGAAGGGAGACAGTGTGGAGAGGGGTGTCCATGTGTGAGTATTTGTACTGAGCATTATTTACGTGATTGTGTCCACGTGGGGTGTGGGATTAGTGGCTGGCCTTACTCCAGATTCACTTTACTTCCGAAGGGGGGGGCAGGACAAAACCTTCCAGGATGACAAGGACAAATCTTCTTTAGATTAAGTGTTTTAAGTGCTGCGATTCCCCCCCCCCCCCCACCTCGAAGTCATCAATGTGAATTAGGTGCCCTCTGGTCACTGCTAAGGAGTGTTGAATATAAACAATGCCAAGAGAACGGATGTTAAACGAATGAAAGCGGAAAACCATGAGTGTGTCTATCTTAGTCCGCCCCATAAATCTCACTTTCCCAGCCATGCTGCTGCACTGCTCTGATGCAGCGCTTTGACAACCCTTCATCTGAGCCAAGACAGAACAAAAACAGTGTGGTTTCGTGTGTCTAGTTGGCAGAGACCTTCTCCAAAGTGGATGCATCGGGGAATAGCCATCTCTTTGTTTTATTGAGATCCATGCATATAAGAAGCTAGGTTGGGTGGAGGTGGGCTGAATGGTTGATGTACAATCTGACCACATAGCTCCAGGAGGACAGAGTGAGAAATGTACATGGAGATCCAGGTGTCCTTGCCTTGGGAAAGAGCATCCTGACTCCATCCTAGAAAACTGAGACCCCATCAGTGTCACCACAGCTCCACTCCTCCAGCTCAAGAACAAAAGTTAGGACTGGAGAAATATACAGGTATACAGTGGTGTGAAGCTGTCAACCTCTTTCACCTGCCACTGGTTTAGTGTGTGTTATAAAGGCAGATTCACCAAGGGGGGTTGCCACGCCAAGCAAAGGGACTTTAGACTTCAGAGCCCAGCAGGGAGTTGAAAAACCCAGAATTTGCTGACAAAGATATAACTCCAGGTGCACATGCACTGTAGGAAAGAGACTTTGGAATAGAAAACTGAACACAAATATAGATACATACACATTTTTGGGGTTAAAAAATGTACAAGCATGGGATCACATTGGCATACAATGTGAGGAACGCACTGGTTCATTTGTGAAAAAGCAGTGCATGTGATAACATTTGGATTGAAATTTCCTGAAACAATAAAACCCAGGCATCTCATCTCACCAAAAGAGAATTTTGTGTCTTTAGAAGTTTTTTTGTCGGTCAGTGTAGTGAATCTATACATGTTGTAAATGAAGTCCCATGCATGTTTCCAAAATGCTTACCACATGGCTGCATGCTAACAGTTATGGTTCCTCTAAGACACTTTTATTACAGCTTGCGCTATTTCTGGGTGCCAGGATGTTGGTCTCAGTCATTGAGGGCAGATGGAATCGATCCAGATTGACCTGTCATGTGAAGGAGAAAATGAACGAGATAGAGGAGGGGAATGCAAAGACCATACAGAGTAAGGGGGCAGCGCAGAAGTATAAAAACCACCCTCTTGCCTCCATATGGGTCAAAAGTCAAGGGATGATTTATTCAAGACTGGGTGTTACACCTCTAACCCCCTCTTTCTTCTTCTTTGCTCCACCTGCCTCTTGGAAAGGAGTGAGAAACTGGAGCCTGCTCAGGAGGAGATGACTATATTTAGCCTTGGTGACCAAAGACACTGTGGTCTAAGATTAAAGTTAAAAATACAGATATCCATGTTCAGTCAAATGAATCTGTTTTTGTATTCAGAGGCAACAGAGTGTATAGTCTCAGCTTCATTCCAGTCAAATTCTAAAACGATTTCAAAACTTTAAAGGCATTACTCTTTTTAGGCATCACACTAAACTGTCCTATGTGTAACCTTTTTGAGTATTTCAAAAGATTAAGTTCCTGGGATGTTAAATTTTGAACTCAAGTTTTATGTTTTGAAGTTCCTGGGATTAAGTGTGAATGCAAGAAAAAATAATAAAGGAGAAAGCAAAAAGAGAGAGTTACAGCTTAATGTCCCAGAGGAGAGGAATTAGATTTAGTCTCAGTTTGGACTGAGCTCCACTTTGCTAATTATTTTTCCTGTGGCAGTGATCTCAGCATGGTGCTACTTTCTCACTTGGTGACGAAAGACTCAGTGGCAAGTGCTTAGTCAGCCCTATTCTGGGGTGTGAGATGCTGTGGGGTCTTTGGTGGACTATAGAGGAGGAAGAGCAGCGTGGAACCACAACCATGGCAAGGTGAATTCCTGTAGATTAGGGCAGGCACATCTATTGCCCTGTAGCGTGAGGAGGCTGTGTAAAAGAAATGGCATTTAGTGAAATGCCCAGGATTTGTTTCGGTTTTATCTTATTCTGTATAATCACAAGTGACAATATTGGAATTTTACTATATCATGCATTTTTAATAGATTGATTGCTAGGGGATGGCCCAAGGACCTCGGCAAAAGCTGGTTTTGTCAACTCATAACTGGTAAATAAACTGATTTTCCTAAAACTGTTTAGGCTATTCATCTATTTGTTGGTATTTATCTTTGAGTTTGAAGGAAACATATCTTACTCAAATAGCTGCAATGACAAACGCCCAGCTTCTCCTCCTCCTTAGGATTTCTAGCTATCCCCCAATTGCTTATAATCCTTCTGTTCTTGTTCTTTTTTTACCAGCGTCACTTTCTCAAACCCTCCCTCCGCCTCGCACTGCACCTGCTTCCCTCCTTCTCTCCGTTCCCTCTCCAAACGTCACTTTTCCCCTGCTTTCCTCCCCTGCTTTATTCTCCCCCTCGTTAGCTTGATGAATGGCTTCACTGCGGGGAAAGTGCTGATTTTCATTCCTCTGTCTGATTTCTGCTGGCTGTTATTAATTTCAAACACTCTGAGAAAAGCAAGTGAGTCAATAAATAAGGAAATGAACACACTTCATTCTGCCATACTGCAGCCCTCACAGTCATTTACTCAGGTCTTGGGTGCTCATTGCAGGCCAGGTTTGCATTTGCACTGATAGAGTTCAGCATCACTCTTGAATCCAAATATGTTTTTCTATTTTCTACACTGAAAGTAAAAATGGAAAAATATCAGATGCTTCTGGACATTTTTAGTGTCTTGCTTTAAAAAATACAACTGAATGGAAACCAAATTGTACATAGTAAGTTGCTGACAGGAGCATCCTTCATAGTTCACTACACTGGGCTATTTAAGAGATTTAAACATAAAGTGGCAAAAGGAAGAAATATGGGAAATAAGAGAAGTAGCAGCTTAACAATGTAATTGCTGGACATTAAACAATGCTGTCCATGGAGTGTGGATGGGACAGCAAGTCTAAGTGCACATTACTTACATCCCAAGCCTAATGCATTGTTCTGGCTTGTTAACAATAGACACAAACAGCCTTTGAGAACAATACAATTATTTGATTCTCTTGCTGCCAGGAGAAAATCCTTGTAATGCTTCTTTTCATTCTTCATTTCATGTATGCAGTTGAACTGCTAAAGGTGTTGAATCATACTTAGCATTCTAAGAATTTATTTATAGGAAAAAAAGATAAACGAGAGTAAGTTTTATCACTGCAATTACTATTTAATTACATTTCACACAAAGTAAAGACAAAAGAAAGAAACAAACAAACAAAACAAAAAACATCTAGCAGTTCCTTTCTAGGCATCTGATACTGCACCATAGGTAGTATATTCAGCTGATAATTCTTTCAAAGCATGTCCAAAAGCATAGCAAAACAAATGAGACATTGACATCATTGTAAAAATCAGTTTAATCTCTAAGCTATATTAAATATTTTACTTTCTTTATCCGTCTGTATATCCATTATGTATGGTGAAGCCCAAGTTATTCACACCACTGAGAGATTTAGAATCAAAATATTTCCAGTCAATCCAGAAGTTTGTTTAGGAAGTGAAAAGGGATCTCAAATTCAATTCTCTTCCTAATCATAACTAATCAAAATCTACCAGGGGTACGAATAATTTAGGTACGTAATAGGACATCATAAACAGTACACATACTTTATGTACAATCCAGCCATTTGTGGGTTGTTGCATGACAGGGACTCTAATGAAAATATAATTTGATTACACACATGTTCAGCAGCCTTTAAAATATTATAACGGTAACCAACAAATAAGGAATCTGAATGAAAACCAAAATCATCTTGTCAATTATTTAATGGAAGTTTGTGATTGTGCCAAAGTGGGAACAAAGCAAAAAAAATATATTCTAGAAAGTATTTATGCTTGCATGAGTTTGCATGAGCTTTGTACACTTTGTACTCTATTCTTTAGAACAGCATCTTGATTTACTTTCACACTTGACAAATTATTATTCACATACAAAAACTATTTGTGGGCTTTTTGGATGACGTCCTGCCTTCTGTGCATTCGGCTCAGATGCATTTCCAGCAATGAAAATGCTTTTCCACCATGAAATGTCCCTTTGTGAGGGACATGTGTTGCAGCGGAAGAAGATCAGACTGAACTGTGTCCATATTGTTTTGAACATTTCACTCATGTGTGAATTGTTCCGGTAAAATAAATTACCGGAAGTGTAAGTAGTTTTACATGAATGAAACGATACAGATGTGAGAGATCCCTTTTTAAACAATAACAAACTCTGATCCAAAACATTTCAGGGTTATAAAGTATGTTGAAAATTATAGAATTATTGTATTTTCTCCTGAAAATCGAAAATCCAAATCAAAAAGATTCAATATTAAATGATTATGCAGAGTAGTCAAAGCAGAATTAAATTCCTGCTTGTAAAAATGTTGGGCATTTCTGTCTACAAATACCATACACAAAACAATGTGCAGCTCATAAGCCATCGGGCAATGGTCACATTTTGTTGTTTCTATAAATAAAATAAAATCTATGTGATAGACCAACACAAATAATGAGTATTTGTGAAGTGGAATAAAAGAATACATATTTTTTCAAAATTCTCTACAAAAAAAAAAAAAAGAAAAGTGTGTCATGCAGGTGTGTTTAACCTATTTTACTATCAAATCTAGTCTGAGCAACTGCCTTCTGAAGTTAACTAAATAGTACATTTGGAAGAGTGGCAAGAAGAAAGCTACTTTTAAAAAGTCATGAGAATTTAAGTTAAGTTTAATTGTTGTCCATCATCTAAAATGGTTATTGCAGTGAAAACACTAACACTTTGCCTGAGCTTGAAAAGGCCACTTTAGCAGGAAAACATGGGAGTGGCAGCATCATGGTTAGTGAGAGTTGATGTGAAAATGGATGTTAAAAAAAAAAAACAAAGAGCATCCTTGTATAAAACTCGTTACAGGCTGTACTAGACTTAGAGCAGGGGTTACAAATACCAGCCATACTATTCAGAATTGAATTGCTTTGTTTGAGTCTGTTGCAGTAACCCCTATACAAGCATGAGAAACTCAGAAATAAGTTGGATAACTTTGCACGGCACTGAACAATGCCTGACACAATTTGAAAGGAGCCACAAGAAATACATTACCTCCCAATAACCCATTGTTAGACATCAGTGCAAACAGGTCTTTTTATTGGCTTCAATCTGAAAAACGCTGCAAATTTGTAATCCATCACTCTTACTAACCAGAATTACATGTAAGGTGGAAATAATGAACATTTAGTGTGGGTAGAGCTGGTGCAAATTATATCTAATGAGTTAAATATGTGGAGCCCAAGAGTAGTACATTTCACTTCAGCACAGATGCTCCATTTTACCATTCTCGAGGAGTTACACAGGGCATCTGTTGCGGTTTGATAATTTATTGGCTATCGAAATCTGAAATAAGTTAAATCTTAAAGCTGTGCCCATTTTATGCTTTAGAATTCCTAACGTTTATGTGCAACGTTAAAAAGAAAAATCCAAACTGAGCTGATGGTAGCAGTGTGAGGCAAAGAGGGAGAGGAGAACAGAGGGGAGCCAGTATTACTGCAGTTGTAACTGTAAGGGTAGTGGAGCCTGCATGTCTGCTTCATGGCTCTGTAAGCGCAGACATAACTATTGTGTTTACAAGGCTGACTTGCTCTTACTGTTAAATTATTGAGGTGGGGGCAAGTTAAAGTAGGAGGAACAAAATGAGGGGGCTGGGGGAAGTAAATATTTGTTCCTCTCCCTCATAGTTCTGGTTAACCAGACTGAGGAATGCTCTTTGAGTTTTATAATTACAGAGTGTGCTGTAGTGTCACCCTCGGAGAGAACATGGCCTCAGAGACCTGAAAGAGCAGAGTTTTCTGTAGACAGTGTACAGAGCGGGTCCTGAAGTGTTAGAATTTCAGAAATGGTACACTGCTGCACTTTGCCACTGACAAAGTGGCATATTTTGTTCATGCTGATATTGCACCTCTTGTCTTGATGACGGACAGAAACGACAACTATAAATTATGTTTGTCTTCATCTTCTTCATCTTCTACATGGCTAATTGAGGTTACCTTACAAAGATCCAGAAGGTCAGATTTTTGCCTTATTGATTTCACTTCAGAAATTTCCAATCATGCTACACTTACTGTGGTATTTAAGTTTTTATGTATTGTAAATTAATCAGTACTCCCCTTATATTCAATTGAATTGTCTTTTAAATAACCTTATTTGGGCAAAAGTTTAGGATATTCTTACATAAGCATCTCACACATAGTTCAGACAGAAGATGTATAACTGTCTTGGCATTGTAGGCTTTCTTGCCCACACAGACCTTTTTGGTTCGGCCCAAAAGTTTTCTATAGGACTGAAGTTATGGTTTTGTAATGGCCATAAACACAGTGATGTTTCCTTTAACTGAAGTTCGACTGACCAAAAAAGATTTGACAAACTAGGTTTAAAATATAACATCTCTTGATTTTATATTTCAAGAGATATTTTTGACTTTGTTTAGTTTATCCCACAGTTGCCAGTTTCATTTAATTTGATTTAATGTCACCACTACTATATCTATTGATATAAAGTACAATCAATCAAATAAGGCTGTCAGTGTGATATTGAATTCAAATTCATTCAAAGTCTGATTGCAATTCTGACTAAGGTTTTAAGCTTACAACAAAAAAACTAAAAAACAAAACAAACAGAACAAAAAAAAAAAAAAGTGGTTTTCTAGGTGTACAATGAAAGAGCTAATTAAACAAAGAAGAATGAAGCTCAGGCCATAGCATCAGAAGTCCTATCTATGTTTTTTTTTTGTTGTTTTGTTTTTTTTTTACGATATGCTCTTCAACTACAAAGTAAAGAGATAAAAAAAACAATGTTAGAGTATATTTTCAACAGATGGCATGGTGCAACAATATTATTTATAGAAGGTGCCTCGAAATGGTGCCAATATTTAATGCCCATGAAAGATAATGTGTAATTTAGTTGAGATGTGTGTATATACGTTTGTATGGATTTTTCAATGTTGCAGTGTACCAGACCTCTCCTAGTCACGTTTCCGGAGCCTTGGTATGTTGGCTCTGTTTTCAGAAAACTGTATCTTCTTTCTCACATGACAGTGCAGCTCATTTATTGAGCACATATAGCAGCTTCAATGCTTTCAAAGCTCCCCAGTTATTTTTTCCTCCTTCTTCCTCTCTTTGACCTGGTCTTTAAAGGAGAATGATGAGTTCACAGCTGATAGTGTCTGGTTGCGAGGAGCGGAGAACAGTATAGGATGACATTATCGGAAGTGGCTGCATATAGATGCAAAGAGAAAAAAAAAAGAGACACAAATAGAGGGAGAATACTATGGTGCACATCTCTGGGTATAAACTTCTGTCTACTTGGATTACATTAATGACCCCTGACGAACCATAATAACGCAGATGCATAGCATTGAATTCGAGCCACAGCCAAAGGAATGACAGTGTCTGAGCTCAAGTTTGACTTACTGCCATCATAGTTTTGTCATAAAATAAATAATCACTAGTTTCATATATATATATATATATATATATATATATATATATGAAAAAAAAATGTAACATACAGTGAAATCCAGCATTCCAAAATTACTATTAGTGACAGGAATGTGAAAGGGGAATGATGGAAGGGGACAAATCTCTTCCTCCATCCTGCAGCTAAAGTAAAATACTTGTGGTGACGGGTTGTGACAGCCTAGGGAGTGAGGGAGCAGGAGGGGAGTGTTACGCCAAAATCCCCAGAAAAAAGAGAGGAGGGAAGATTAATTTAGGATGAGCTGCCATGAGTATGCACTCTAAGAAAATCTACCTCTCTTGTCTTTCTCACTTTTTGCACCGTAGCTTATGTCAGTGCCTTTTTTTTTACCCTTCTCACAAAAATGCTTTGGTTAATAGATATTTAGTGTACAAACTCTTTTAGAAATTCTCCACTCACGACATTATCATAACGACATAGTCAATAATTATAACTACTGGCTCTCAGGCAGGGTCCCCTGGGTCAAAATTAGACATACGTCAAACACGTATGTCACACCAGAATTAGATGCACACCGAAGCAGCACACTGACTCTCATTTCCTTCCCTCGTCTCTTGATAGAATCCCTAATAGACCTCTCTCCCAGTGGCACACTGCTATTGCAACACTCACCTACTATTGCTTTAATGAGATATCTCTGCTGTTTTCTGTATTTGTGTGTGTGTGTAAAAGCGTGTGCGCTGTTACATCTGTGTGTGCTTGAGGAAGAAAGATGTCAGTGATCCTTGTTGCCCTGTTTATCTCCACCCTTCTGTTGAAGTGGAGGGAGGTCAGAGGCAGGGCCGCCTGTATCCATCTCCATTCCCACGGCTGCCGTCTCACGAGTGCAGCGGTCACAGGAGGATGTAAAGAGTATGGATTTTTTTTTCTCATCCTCTCTACACTCACCAAAGCAGGAAGATTAGACAGAAGATGAGCGCAGCCTGGATGCTTTCATAGCACGACACTGGAAACATCTGACCCACGCTGGGTCGGATGGAGCACATTGAATAAGTGCAAGCACACATACGTGCACACGCAGATCAAATACAAGAGAATTTATTTCGTGTTGTATTGTATTGTTGGCAGCTCGGTTCATTTTTGCACGTTTGACACTGAAATCATGCACTCCGTTCAAGTACGAACTGCGTTAAATTGTTTTTACGACCAGAGACCAACCTGGCTCACTGCTTATCAAAATCAAATTGATAGTTTAGCTATACAGAATAAATAACTCTACTGAAGATTAATTCTTAACATTTCCAGATATTTCAAACTATATTCGTAAATGTAGAGATAAGATTGCCTTAAATTTTAAGGAATACTATTTATTTAAAAAAATAAACATGGAAAATTTTGGATTTTACTGAAGGTCCTGGAAAAAGATTTAACTTAAACAGAGCCGTTTACACACAAACTCAAATTTGGCATGGTTGAGTGGTTGGGGTCGGATAGCATAACAATGAATTAAAGAATGGTATAAGACGTATCATATTAAAATTAACTATATTGTGATTACTTGTCATTATGATAGACAAGTTTCTCTTTAAACTTATGTTGGTTTAAAGCAAACCAGATCCCTCAAATGTTCGAGATATGTGCGTGTTTTCTATATATTTGTTTTGATACAAAGTGTAGAGGTGTTTTGCAACATGTGAACATTTTATGATTCTTTTCATTTTTTTGTAGATATTCTTACTAGATGTCATGATAAATATTATTACTAACAGGCCAAAACCTCAAGCTTCTTTCCCATAAAAATTAAAAAAGAAGAAGAAACAGCCTTTTTGGTCTTACACTTGGTGTGGTACTGATGGTTCACCATGTTTGTTGTATCCCCAAAGATATTAGTTTTGCTCTTTGACTATTTCTTTGTCTTAAGCCAGATCCAGAAAACATAATGGCACTGCTTTTTTTTTCCAGACGCTAAGGTCACTGTGAGATACAGTACCTATAAAAAAGTATTCACCTGCTTGGGTTTTTTACCCTTTTATTGCTTTTATAAATCAGATAAGCAAATGTGTCTGTTTTAACAATAAAGAAGAAAAAAATAATTACACACATTTAAAAAACTTGAATGTCAAAGTAAAAACTGATTTCCACAAAATGATGACCATTATGTGCTAATATTTAACATAAAATAAGTAATTGCATATACCTTCAACCTCCTCAGGTCAGTATTTACTAGGTATACCTTTGGTTGCAATCACAGCAGAGAGTCTGTGTGTATAGATCTCAATCAAGCTTGGGCATCTCGGCACTGCAATTTTACTCCATTTTTGCTTTCAAAACTTTTCAAACTCTGTCAGGTTAGGTGGGGATCAGACGTGAACAATGAACAGCTCTTCTTAAGCCCTGCCACAAACTCTCTATGGGATTGAGGTCTGGGCTTTGACAACGTGGAGGAACTCCTGAAGTTTCGCCACGTTGTTATCAAACCATTTATTTGCAACTTTAGCTGGATGCTTCGGGTTGTTGTCTTGCTGGTAAACCCCCCCCCCCAAAAAAACTTTCTCTGAATAAAAAAAGTGATTTATAGATTTTGCTTTCTATCTTTCCAAGCCTGGTTTGTGGCAGAGAAGGCATTGCAATTTAGCACTAGCATTACTCTGCCACTGCCATGTTTCATGATGGCTGATGGTGTGTTTGTGATGATTTATAGTGTTGATTAGAGTTTTAGGTCTGAATGAAAAAAAAATTAATTTAGTCTCATCAGCCTGAAGCAGTTTCTTCCACTTGGTCATGGAGTCTCCATTTGTCAAATGGTAGAGGATCCTTGATATGCTTTTACGTCAACAGTGACGTTCTTGTTGTCACTCTTCCATAAAGCTTTGAATGGTGAAGAACTTGTTCAATGGATGTTGTGTGCAGACTCTCTCAACTCGCAGCTGCTGAAGCTTGTAACTCCTTTACCTGTGTCCTGCTGGCCTCTCACACTGGTCTCCTTCTTGGACTGTCACTCGGTTTGTGAAGTTGGCCTGATCAAGGTAGACTTATAAATGGGACCAACTTTTGTCTATTTCTTGATGATAGATTCAATTGAACTCCAGGGGATGTTCAGTGTCTTGGAGATTTCTTTATATCCATTTCCTGAAGAGGTCTACGATGTCCCTTATCCACAGGTTAAGAGATGCAGAAATACATGCAATGCACAAAAAAGAAACAAGATGATGAAATTCAAACCTTGCTGGTTTCACTTAAAATTAAAAATGTCTTGTACTAATCAAAATAGGTCTTAGCCATCTTTGAGGTTCAAGAAAATAGAGTATTCTGTTCTCCTCCCACTCCTTCCTCAGTTCATTCCACATCAGAGGCTGCAATGACTAAGATTGCATCAACAACTGCTCTGACTGACACTTCCTACAAACAGGTCACTACAGATTAAACTTTTTTTGTTTAGAAAAACAAATGTTCGAACTGTTTGACAAACAGATCAAAGACTCTCTGCATCTCAAGCTGAACATCAAGACAGTTGCAGCATATGGAGGGTAATTATCCGTATGCATTCATATGCATTCATAATGCATTTTACAGCATTCATAAAGAGAATGCTGTAAAATATGTTATTGTATGTTTTTCAGTCTCTGTTCCTAATCTAAGATTTAAATCCGCTTTTTGTTTTCCAAAGTCTGTACATGAAAATGTTGCTTAAAAAAGCCACGCTAGATGAAAGAGAGAAGCACACACAGAGAAAGTGTGGGCATCCTGCAAAATGAAACTGAACCCTAACGTTAAATGTATTTTTAGAGTTTTCAAACCCCAAAATAGCAGAAGATAAAACTCACGATACGTGTGTGGGCAGACGTTTGATAAAAAGACATGCTAACGTCCTTTAGGCCGGAGGAAAATAACCTGTGAGAAAATTATAAACTTTAGAAATCATGCAGGCTTGCTTTGAAACTTTTTAAAAACACAAATGACTGCAGACTACCTTAACAGCGTGTAAAACCGTACTCATTTTTACAATTGGATATATGTTTACATGAGTCAACTTGGCCTACTGAACAACTGGCTCACATAAAATGTTAGAAAAGATAGAAAAAACAAGTAAACAAGATGAAAAAGAATAAGAAAACAGACATGGTTATTTTTATGTGTATCAAATACAAAGTTTACATAGGAACACATGGTTAGTTTTACTTTATAAATAAACTTATGACTAACTTTAATTTTGATCTAATAGAATGAATGTGATGACTAAGTTACATAATAACCAATAACAATGTTGATGTATCTGTTTCTTTGTTTCTTTGAGGTGTATTTGTTTCTTTGTGTATCTGTTTCTTTGTGTGTACATGTGGAAAGATTTATGCCTGGAGCAAGGTGGAAGTGAATTTTTGTTTGTGTTTTTTGGGGTTTTTTTGTAGACACACAGAGGGCAACATTCCAGGGAACACTAGGTGGGTACAATGACATAAGCAGGGCACAGTGCCCCTCCATACACGATGCTCTCGCAACACCTACATATGGAGAGGTCAAGGTCGGACATTGTTCCCACACACATCTTATTTTGCGCTGTAAAGCATTCACATAGGAATCCTGGCTATACACCATCTTTTATTTTGAAGATGGCTTCACTTGCAACATTCCTTTGCGTTGTCATTGTGTATGCTATTTAGGGTGAATGCATTTTTTCCCCAACTGTGAGCAGCTACAGTACGTCTGGTTCCACACACTTGGCAGCATCCTGCACACACACTGTGCGAGTGCTGTAAATAGCCAGAGTGTGTCGTGCATCTCTGCTGTGTTTGGACCTATTTTAGAGCTGACACAGGAAACAGGGCCATTCTGACAGCCACCCTGCCAGCCGGTACAGCACACAGCAGCCCCAGAACCTTCTGTCTCTCTCTATATCTCTGTCTCTCTCTCTCTCACACACACATGCGCACCCAGGCACGCACGCACAAATAAGTGTGTGAATACAAACAGACGTGCAAGGGGACCAGATTTCTGCATGTTAACAATTTATCTGTTCTTTATCCCCTTAATGTACTTCAATAAATCTGTTCAATTTCTTTCTCAACTTCTCAGAAACTTCCTTGGCAAACCTTTCATTTTGTCTTTAAAGTTGTTCAGATCCGACCTTGCTGTACGGGGAAGAGAAGAATCTACCTGTTTCTGAGTCAAATTTCACTGCATAATAATAACTCTGGCAGGGAGGAGCTCAATTATCCAAGACACAGGTTTCTTCTCTCATCTGCATGAGGCAGCTGGAGACCAAGTTAATTGAGAGTTAATTTATGTGGGTTGCTGGTTTTGCTTCTTTATTTATTTTTTTTAAAAATTTTTTCTGTCCACCAAACTGGTGTAATTAAATACAGCATCTTCATAGTTCATCTAATGTGTACATATTTTGGCACAGTAAGTAATATAGAAGCAAAAAGTGAATGGGTTTAAACCTAAATTAAGCTGTATTGCAGTGATATGACAGTGCTGGCTCATTTAGGGACTGTTAGCATACAGACATAAATGCCTCTTCAAAAGAAGGAGCACAAACCTCTCTTATTTAGGACGAAAGATAAATTCTGCAGACTGCCTCTGCCTTCCCAATGTAATTATGCTCACAGCAATGTGCCTTTGCAGCCTGCCTAACATTCGGAAATTATCTCCTTGGAATGAAGTCCAATTAATTTTGGCACCTACAAAGCTTACCTGTGCACAGAAAAGCTGTAATGACACTTAGAAATCGGCTCTTGCAGTAATAGTTTACAAATAACACGGACAGTGAGGAAGCTGTGCGCTATATGATGCAGACAAATGTCGATCTTCTTTCTGTACTTTTTTAAAAACATGCACACATTCACATACACTTCAAATGGTGGACTTTTTTTTAATTACCAAAAGAAAATGGGCTATATGTCATTCTTGTGGCCTTGTATTTCTTTGACATTTATAGAAAACAAATAAAAAAAAAATAATAATGTATATATATATATATATATATATTTAGACATATATAGATGCCTTGTTAACGTATCCACAAACCTTTAACTTTTTGCAGTAATGGATTACATAGTTTCAACATGTTTTATAGAAATCTAAAATGTCTGTTGTTCATGCGGGATGTAACTATGGAAAACATCAGGAGCGAGTTTCTGGAGCGGAAACTGAGGGAAAAATCTAAAAAACAATACATTTCCAAATAAAAAAAACTTTGATGATTTTGCTAAAATACAATTAAAGTCACAAAGAAACCAGCCAGTTTTTTTTTTAAATAGGAGTTTAGAAGTTTTAAAATGGTAGATTTTGTTCTTGAATTTAGCTTGTTTATAGAATAAATCTAAACCATTTTACAGTGTGAACTTCTAGCTAACACATGACTAATTTGCATCACCAACACATCATCCCACCCCACACTCTTAACGGATCCTTGGAAAAAGGAGGTCCAAAAGCCCAGGTCCATTTATGGGTCGGGGACAAATGCTCACCTATATGAACTGTAGAATCCATGAATTGGCATGAATTGATTAATTAAATTAAATTAATGAATTCAATAATTAAATTAATAATTAATTATTCTGAAACTAAATTTACTTTTGGACTTTGACTGAGCCAGGTTAACACATACGCTTTAATCTTAGTAATTTTGTTGTAATCATCGGGCTGAAAATCGAGCGTTTGAAATTGAAGCCTTTAACGGGTTTTCTTCCTGGTTTGACTTGTATTTAGTTCCATCTACCTTTCCATCAACTTTAACAATTTTCTCAGTTCCTGCTCATGAATAACATCTTCACAGCTCAAGTGCTGACATGACCATGTGTTATTACGTGGGTGATGCTTTCAAGGTAATGTGCAGTAATATGTCTCAAATACTGCTACATATGCAGGATATAAAGTTAAAGTTTAGTTTTAAAAGATCAGAAATTATGTGTAACCCTACCTGCATATTTGGAAACTGCAGGTAGGGTCAGTGGTGTGTGGTCATGGGAGGCAGGTGAGGTAGTGCGTCACCTGTAATCCTGACAAGTAAGATACGTACATGACATGAGAAGTAAAACAGATCCAAACCGTGATGTGAGAAAATCAATTTGTGTTCTTCTCTGCTTCATATATATATTATTATTTTATTATTGGTATTATTATCTCTATGGTTTAAATAGCTGAATTCTTGCAATGCCTCTTGAAATACATGGAAGAAGTACATGGGGAGGCAGTGCAGTGTTGTGTCTAATATATTTTCTGATTGTGACTGACATGTTGAGTCTTTCTGATCGGCTGTACAATGAAAATGTGCAGGTTGAGGCAGAAAGTACCATACCTCACCGACATGGAGCGGTGCTGAGCACCACAAGAACAATACAGGTGCATTTCTTCTACGCATTGAAAATACTGAAAATAATATTTAAAAATTAAAAGTCATTCAAGACCATGCTCCTCCTTAGCAGTCGTCACCATTAAAGCTGACAGATTTCTAAAAATGAAAGGAAAACGAGAGACAAGCAGGGGCGTTTTTGTACAACAGAGTGACAGAGATATTGGTGGAGAAGGAGCTTATCTTTACAACTGATCTTACTAAAAACAGAAAAGTCTGTAAACGGAAACAGTGGTCTTTTCGGGCCAGTGACATATTTTGCCACACCACAGTAGCTCTCTATTGTAGGGCACTCTGTGATGAGTCAGCGCTTTTGTGGAACCGCACCTTTTGTTTTTATCCCTGGGAGTCTGGATGTTTTGCACAGAACTACTGCACACTCACAAGTCATTCATAAATTATCTTTCCCACCAGAAATAGACAACTATCTTTTTCATCATTATTGTAAATATTGTACAGGTTTTGCACCTGTTTTGTTCTTATTTTAATGACTTGAATGGATTTAACTGATTTGAAAAATCATTTCACTAACCTTGTGGCCTTTTAAATATCCACTGTTTAGGATTCGTTGGTATCTGGTGGCAGAGCTGCTTAATATTCAGAGAAATATCTCGGTCTCTCCCTCTCATCTCCCAAATTGTAGTAAAGGTTTTGGTGACTATGACAACACAAAACAGTCACCCAGAATTGCCCACAATTACCCTTTTATGACCTACTGACAAAAAATGAAAGAGAAAAATGTAATACAAAGGTAAACTATGTGAGCTAAATACTTGTCTTCCATTTCTCTTCACAATGACACTTATTAAAGGAAATGAAATAAACATTTTGATGGATGGAGTACTTGACCCTGTCGTGTGCCCATCAGCTGCCGGGGAGTCAGGCATTTTTACCAATTATAGAGGAAATTGTTAGCAGGGATCCCAGGTCCTCACACTTGGTTTAGCTAAAATGCTTTTGGAAAGTAATGGCTTATCTGATATCCATGAAATCCAATGTTATACAAAGGTATTCTTTTGTGTGATTAAGCTAGACAAATTGTGTTGGGTGCAACTGGGTGATCTGAGATCTTTCAGCTGCATGTTACAGGTTGAAAAAAATCAATCACTTTTTTTCTGGAATTGAAAGGATTCAAGCATAAAACCCCTTGGTCTCAAATATAATTGCGCACTGATTACACTGCCTTTGCTCCGTCAAAGTTCTAAGCAAAGCCACTTCTATCAGTGTTAGGTTATATACACATGTTGATGCTAAATGTTATGATTTATACACTTTCAAAATTAAAATTCAAAGGTGTTTTTTTTTATATATCTGAGACATCTATATGTCAATTCTCATTTGTGTAATTACACATTGACCAGTGTCTTGATGCATGAACACCAGCTATTTAGCCATTCAGCTTTGCAATATGGTACATAAATGGCAGAGGAGTGGTGTACTGGAATGCAAGCTTGGCAGACTGTGGCTACGCTATTAGTAAGCGCTAACAGTTTTATTATTAGAAAATAAACTGTGCGCTGCAAAACTGAATGTTATTAACACCTCGCCATCTGGGTCTGACAGCTGTGTTCAGCCGTCACTGTGGCTGAACTGCTAAAGTCAGTATCTGAAATCTCCGGGCCTTATCTACAGCACTTTCATTCTGTGTGTATCTGTCAGTGTGTGTTCTCCTCTTTCTCTCGTTATCTCTCTTTCTTCCTCTTGCTGTTTTTCTTGCAGACTCAACGATAACGAGCGAGTTAAAACTTTTTATTTCACAATTTCTCACGCACATAAAGTGAACAGGCAGCTGAAGCATTTACTGGTTTTTATTGTTTAATTACATCATGTATGTGGTCTGTGGGACATCCTGTTGGTTTTGCATAGCTATGTTTTATTAGAGTAAGTCCATTTAGACCTCCTAAAATCAGTTTTCCTACTTCTATAAGGTACTTTTTTTAATCCAGGCCATCCTTAAATGGTGCAAATATAATGCAAACATGTCTCATAAAAGATAAATATTGTATTCAACCACCTATGTATGACTTACTGTATACGTTTATCGCTGAAGTTACTTTCTTAGGCATGTCCTCTATACTGTTTACGCAGGGATTATTTCAGCTTTTTATTCATCATGTGTGTTTTCTTACCCCCATCAACCAGCTCTTCAAGGCTTTTTTTTTAAACAGACAACCTGCAAACTCCGAGCATCATCAAAACCCACTCACTCCACTCCTTGGCTTCTCGTCTTTAACAATAATCTTTGTTCTAAAGAAATGCCAAAAGAAATGGACACATTTAATTGTAGACACTGCAGAAAGAAGAATCATTCTTTCTTTGTCTTTGTCTAGACCTGTAGAAAATACTTTCCTCTCCTTAAACAGGCCAATTGTTTCTTAGGGTACATCACCGGTGCTCCAGCTAATCTACATGGATACTTACCTTCTTTTAGATTAAGGTACATTGCAACCAAGAAGCATGAAGGACTCTGGATGGCACAGTAATCTATTTCACATGTAGCTGCACAGAGTTAGTGCGCCAGCAGAAAAATAGCGTGCTTTCAGTTTCACTTCTTGTCTTTTTCATTACACCATGGTTACCCATTGTCTAAAACTATTTATCTATGTGTTTCCTCACTGTCTGCTTGCTTTAGACCAAATCAGACTTTTTTTTTTTCAATTAAGACACAGTTTGAAGGTAAGAAAATATCTTTCTCTTGAAATGGATAGAACGTTTTAGAGAATTAGAGTATAAAGTCTTGGACACAAAAATGTGTGGTTGCATATTCTCACTCCATACTTCAGACTTTAAATCAATGCATCTAATGTGAGAAAAGTGAAGAATGATCTCATAGATATCAGTGAACTCACCACAAGCCCACAGCACTGCATTATGTGGTGACGTCATTCAGTTTGTTAGATTGAAATGCTGGCGCCACATCTGTGTTGCCAATCCCTCACCATTTAGTCTTCTTTCTGATCTTTATTGTCAAGCTTCCTCTTGAAACTTGACAAGGGAAGTAAAGCATTCATCACATTTCCACTGTTTTTGAGCATCCAGTATGCAATTTGGAAACACAATCATGTTGGAAGCACAGGATTGCCATGTTCAAGGAAGGATATCACTTCACCTGTACAGGTGAAGTGATATATAACACTCATACCTAAGACCTCAGCTGGTAACTGAATCCAGGACTGTCTTCCTATGAGGTCCGAGGACAAACCTCTGCTCTACTGTGTTAATTTATTTTTAAACTCCACGCATTAAGAAATAAGTCCCAACAGTTATCAGTTTGAATCGTTTCAAGACAGCTTGAATAATAGAAAGTTTCATTTTAAGTCAAAGAATTCTGACTGAATTGAGTCATCATTAGCACTTAATGTTCACTACTCAAATGCACAGTGGTTCTGAAATGTTCAAGAGATGCGTTCACACCCACTTTATCTTGAAGGCACTGTGTGGTATGAGTACATCTGATAATCACCAGTGATTATTTTTGTAAAAACTGCAAAGAGTTTCTTGTTTCCATTGCAGGATATGCCCTGTACTTACACAATAAGTTAAAACTGTTATTTTTAAGCCTTAAAACAACAACACCTCCATTGGTTTTGACTTCCAATAGCCTGCTTTTCTTTATTCTACTATTCAAAAGTTGAAGTTTTGAGAAGACAATTTGCTCTAGTCTATAATCATTACAGCATACGACATTTGGTTGTGAGGAAAGAAAGCAAATTAGCTGGTTTATCTGAAAGAGAACACTGAGTCACTGAGTCATTCTGGCAGCAGAAGAAAATGTCCTTGTTGAAATACTTAACACAGTAACAACAGAACGGCATGTTGGTAATTTCTTCAGCAGCACACTTCTGAAGCCTAAACAAACAAACACCTTCTGAAGTGTCATTAAGCTCCTGACAAGTTGGCGCCCTCATTTCACTCCTTGTGAGGTTTGCAAAAGGGTCTACCTGTTAATGTATATGTTTGTGCAGATAAATGCCTGCATCTGTGTTCTACATGGTTAATGCACTTCTCTCAAGCCTGACCACAAATCAAAGTGATGGTTGTTGAGTACCACATAAGAGAAGAGAAATGAAGCAGATGAGTGTTGAGATCAAACAGACCATCCCCCAGTTGAAAGCTCCTGTAGAGGGGTTGGGGGGCTGCATAGCGTCAGTCAGTGTATTTCTCTTTTAGTGGAGCCGATACCACAACCACTAATGAGGTGATAACACAGACAGACGATAAGTTGTTAGGAAGATGAAATGAGATTTGTTAAGTCACTTTGCTCTCTTACATTCTGCCTCTCTCTTTTTTTGCTGCACGTTCTGCAGTCCTGAAGCTTCATTCAGGGAAAGTCCTCAATGTAAAAGCTGTTAAAATGCAGTACTTCAGTTAATGTATTACATATTGGTTTGTACTCAGATCAGAACTTGAAGTGCTCCAGATCCAGCAGACAATGGGCCTCTGAGGACAGATGAAGTGTGGCACTGGTGAGAGGGTTCTGTCACTGGATTGGCTTACAGCCAGTTTCCAATGTGGATTGTGTTGGAGTTTGACGAGACAAATTTTTGTTTGTGCAACAGCCAGGTTACAGTGTTGTGCATGCTTCTACACAGTTTCTGTAACTGTTGTGCTGTACATGTATGTAAAATATAAATATAACATGTTTGTATGTATATGTATTTGGCTCAAAACTTTTGTAAAAATACCCCTCATTGGGGTCAAGGTTGCCAGTTATTTTGGAGAGATCTCAAATAGTTCTGCACAAGTAGAGATTCAAAATTGTAACTCATCATTTTTTTTTTTTTTTTAATAGCTCAAGCTTGTTCAAATTTAACATACATAAGGCTTTCCATTTGTTCATGTTTGGTGTAGTGGTCCTGCTGGTGGTGAAGTTTCCCCTCAATCTCAAGTTTTCTGTTGCCTTGCTCTTTTTTTTAATTTTCCTGTCTCTAGCTCCATCCATCTTTCCATGAATTCTGACCATTTAGCTAGCCATCTGAACTGTCTGGCTAAAGAATAACATATCTAGAACAAGATGCTACCACCATGTTTCTTTATGGAACACTATGATCAGGGATCAACTTTCCAACCAGGTATAAGGGGGGTTTGTGGCCCACATCTGACCAGACCGCCGTCACTCATCCGATTTTGATTTGTTGACTCCACCAAATTGTAGCCTTGACTACACAGTCCAACAGGACTTTCACCAGGGAAGTGATCTTCCCATTTTAATCTGAAGGCCAGATCTGTGAAGAATACAACAGTTTTCCTATAAATAGATTCAAGGGATATTAGTACTTTTGCAATGCATTACCTAAACATGAATATTAACTACGGTGATCCATGCTGTGAAATGAATCTGACAAATCACACATCTGTTTTGCATCCACAGAAAACCTTTAATTATTTAAGATCAATAAGTTGCCTGTGAGCAATATTTAGTTGAACATCAAACCTTTTCCACCATGTGACATCTTCTGTCATTGTCTACTTTGTCTCTATTTCACTAGGAATTTTTTATTTTCTTTATTTATTTATTTTCTGATTCTATTGATGACAAAGTGGAAAAATCAAAGAATACTTCATAAACGTTTTTCTTTTTTACCGGAAACTAAATTATTCTTTGGGACAATTGTTGACTAATCTTCCACATTTACTGTGTGAAAAACTCAGAGCACTGAATACAAAAGCAGACTCTTGCACTTGATGTAGTTTAGCTGGGCGCCTTCGCCACATGTGCTTCACAGTGTAATAATCTAAAAACCCCCTTAAGGTCTCCAAAGAGGCTACATTTGATAAGCTGTGTCTCTTGTGAAGGAAATGTGGCGTGTGTGTTGGGTATGAAGGGCGTCATATGTCAGGGGCGCTGCGTCAAGAAAATGTTATTATATAAATGGACTATGCACGACAAAGACTCCGATATTATCATAATTAAAAGTGAACCTCACCATATGGTGAAATGAAAAGCTGCACATAAACAATCAAACTGAAAGCCTCTCAATGAGCAGAAATACATGAAATGCTCATTTTTCAGCTGCAAGAACTAACAAATTGATATATACACTTTTCCATAACCTTCTCCTCTCCTCATCTTATGTAGGAGTGAATGCTTGGTTAGTGCCCTGGGCCTGTTAGGGGTCTACTGTACTATCCCGGAATAGTCCTGTCACGTGGCTGCTCTGTGGGATCTGTTCCCCAGGCAGGAAGCTGTTATATGGTTACAGTTATTTTTGTTGTCTGTCTGGGGATAGTTTTTACTGCGCTCCAAAGGATCGATAATCGTCATTAAAGGACTGCGTCACCCAGTGCCCTCTTTGAGCAGGACAGTCCGAGGGTATGAGTAGGTTACAAAGGTTTATGTGTATGCAAGTATGTAAACATCCATATTTCTACTGTCTTCAGGAATGCAAAATTAATTGCACCAGAGTGTGACAGAACATCTTTGTGTTTACTGTGAGATGGCAAGAAATTTTACTTTTATATAGACAGAGTCACTTTGTGGATATTGAGACATGTCTATGCTACGTGAGGAAAAATGAGTTGCAGACGTTGTGGATTACAACGTTCTGGGGTGGCTTTAGAGGGATTACAACATTCATCATCAGAATCTGACCACATGCAGTTCTCATGCGTGTGAAAATCTCACCTCTTGACCCGTCCTGACTCTCTGGTCTCGTCTGTCCCCTTCTGACTGAAAGGCAAAACGACATCCTTGCCTTAGCCATGTCTGTTGACCGTCGGCGTCTAACATACAACTTGTCTGCTGTACACAGCCTATGCGCTACCATGGCCCTGAAGCTGCAGTCTGCCCCAAGAGACTCGGAGAGAGGAGGCTCTGTAATAGTCGAGGCAACGGAAGCCGTCTTCTAGCTAATTGGTTCCTGTGTTTGTGGCACACACAGACAGTGTCAGACTCAGCACTTTCTGTCCCTCTTTCTCTTCTTTCCCTCCTTTTTATCCTTGAGTCTGCCAACTATAGATGCTGGAGGTTTGACACCCCTTCAGGACCCAGATATGATCTAATATGTGCATTGCTGAATGTTTGCATGTGGCCAGACGAATAAGATGTTTCTGATAGTGGACTGGCCATTCCAAAATGAAAAAAAACCAAAGAAAACAACAACAAAAAAACAAAAAAAACAACCAAAAGTTATGACAAATTACAATTAATGTTTAAAAATAATGAAGAAAAGTTAATTGTTATTTTTTTGTCCTGCAACAACCATACACTTATGATTATGATAGGTTTCTCCACAACTGTGGAAGCTCTGGAGATGATTATGCAAAGAAGGATTCTTCATAAAATCAAAATTTGACCATCATCTTCATGACGCTGTCTTGGGAAAAAAAGAGTTTTTCAGTCAGAGACTGCTTCAAATTTGCTGTGATACAGACCGTTACAAGAAATCTTTCCTTTCAAAATTTGTCACTATCTACAACTCTTAGGAGAATTTGAATTAACATGAGGTATAACAACATCTAATTTCTCTGGGAAATCAGTATTTTTAATTTGAATTTCAATTCTATTTAGTTTTCAGTCACAGATCAACACAAACTTCCATATAATTGCAATGTGAAAAAAAAGTGATCAATGGTTTTAAATTTTTCTGTTACAAAAAGAAAAGATGTGATGTGCACATGTATTTAGTTCTTTATACTGTGATATTCTTAAATAAAATGCAGTGCTACCAGTTCCTTTTAGAAGTTATATAATGAATAAATTAAGTTTTGTCTTGTCCAATAAGTAAAATAAAACTATAAAACTTCAAGCACTTAATGGATAAAATTAGTGTGCAAACAGGAAGATAAAGACCAAGGAACACATGCAACCTGTAAAGAATAAAATTTTAACGTAGGGTTATGGCCGCATAATCCTAATTGGAGAGGTTCCACTTGAGGATTTCACTCGAACTCCAAGATGCAAAAAGTTACGGGTATGAGTGTTTGGAGCTTTTTGGTACTCTGTTGTTCTGAATTGGGGGTTAAGTAAATGTCATGGCTGAACTTAACTCCTCTGGCAACCTTCTTATTCTTAAACGTTGATGTTCCCTGAAGCTGTAAGACTGTGAAGCCAATTCCTCCCAAGTGACATGTGCCGCTGTTGAACCTCCGCTTGCTTTTCCAGCTTCATTTTCTGAGCCTTACTGATGTCTTCCCAAGCCTTCTTACTGGTCCATCCACCTTGAAGTGCAATTTACTCTTCTTAGAATTTTCTCAAACACAAAATGCCATTGTGTGGTTTTCTATTCCTCCATAACCCTAAACAAACAGCAAGAGTGACAATGGAAATGTTTAGATCAAAAGATACCCATCGCTTAAAATCACATAGTCGAAACAGAGAAATACAGTCTTGTTACTTACAGATTTTGAGCTATTTATTTTAAAGAGGAATGGGCAGAAATGTAGTGCTACAGTTGTACAAAACTGCTAGTGAAATACATTCAAAGTTTCTCCATAGTACTGATTTATTTGTAGTCACCATGGTAGCTGACTACAAATAGATGCAACACCTGTTAATTAGAATATTAAAAAGTTGTGTGGCGCAATGTTTCGAGCAGGCGCCTGTTTAGAGCAGGGATGGGTCGGCACGGCTGAGCTAAGCTTGATTTCCGTCCTCGGTTTCTTTGCTGCATATCTTCACCCGGTCTTTCTGCCCCCCCCTGCTTGTCAGGCTACTTTCAAATAAAGGCCACTAGTGCCAAAGAAATTAGAAAATAAAAAAAGAGTAACATATTCTTTCCATTTCCAGCTTAATCAGCACTTCTTTTTATGCTGTTACATAAAATTCCATACAAAATATATAGAACTTGCAATACGTCAACATTTGAAGAGTTTAAATTGGCATGAGTACATTTGCAGTGCCACTTTACAGACAGTGCCATCCTTCTCGTTGCTAACCTACTCTACACCTGCAATTTTTTTCCATCATCGTTTATTTCTGTCCTTTGTACAAAGGACCCACAGACCAACAGGCAAAGTAGTCGAAGGTCACCGTGGTTCTCTCCGTATGTTGCCCATCCCCCTAAGAACGCTCTGTTTTTTCACGAATGGCCTCAATGACAGAGGAGGTAGTCTCTGGTCCAGGTAATCACAGCTTGTATCTGGCCACTAAAATGTGCACTGATGCCTCCAGTGTGAGTGTGTGCGACCTGTCACATTGTGAAATGAGAAGACTATGAAGTGAAACCCACTGAGTTCGATTGAACAGGCACACACAGGCTTCTTCGTGCTCTGATCACAGAGTAGGAACCCTGGATGCCCACTGCCTGATGTTATGTGTGTTTATCACCTCAGGATGTCCTCTCGTAAACAGGCTCAAACTTTGCCAGTGCATACTCATATATAGTATTCTCCTCTTTACTGTCTGCACTATAGATACTGTACGTGTGTGCATTACTTCCTTGCAGTAAAGTTAATGGAAAATCATTCCGTACACTTTGTCTTCGCACAGGAGGCTTGTAATGGAATAAATTTACATGAATGTGAAGTTTGGTAAAAAAAAAAATAATAATTATGTTCTGTTCCACAAACTTTTATCACCTAAAACATTTCTGTGGTCACAAAAGCAAATAATAACAATGTCAGTGATGTCTCAAGTGAAAATATTTAACACTGTGTATTTCTGATGAAAAATTTGACTTTATTTTGTTTTCTACTCTTTAGCTGAATTAAGAATTTTGTGGGGACATTACATCAGACAAACTTCAGTTTCTTAGACACTAAAACGGAACTTCACATGTTGGATTTTAGCAAAAGATTAGAATAAAAAAGAATATATTGTGATCATTTTCAAATTTTGTGAAATATTTTATTTTTTTGGCTGTCAAAAATGAACTAAACATATTTTTGAAGACTTGTCTGAACTCTGTGGAAACAAAGCTGTACAAAAGACTTTGTACAGCTAAAATGTTGTTAAATACTCTCTCATTGTGATCATTGTGATTAGAAGCTAGCGCTAGAACGCGCTAGCTTGTTTCCCACAAGACGCTTTGTGTGACAGACTCTTGTCTCCTGTCAAACCCTTTAAAATCGCTGTGTTCGCCCTCTAGCCAGTCAACTCCAGAAATGACCTCCTCTGTGTGGGTAGCTGGCCCAGCTCGGCCCTTTCTCTGCCCCACTGCATTAAACATTGATGGATCTGTAAGAGAAGGCTGGAGCCTGTCTTCTACTGTGGTCTGGCCTTTGCCTATAGGAAGTCTCTTCTCTGGCTGAAACATGTCTCCTTTCAACTTCCCTCCCTCCTTTTCTGATTTGATAACATTTGCTGCTGCTGTGGTTATTTCAGTGTGGTCAAATGAGGCTGTCTGCACCAAGTGCTGCTCAGTCTTAGGAGGCACATCAAATCTCAAGAAATGAGAGTGATAAGCGTCTGCTACTGCGGCAGCCTGTGGTCACTTGCACAACCGTGAGAGATGACTTCCTGGAAATGACTCTGTGTATGTATTTGATTCCTGTATTTGCATCATTGTGCACTTATGTTATGCATTATGACTTACCACAGAGCACAGCTATATATGAAAGGAAGTGGTAGGAGACATAACACGGTGATATTTCCCTTCCTTTATCTGTGTGTGACTGTGTGTTTCAGTGCTGCATGTTCTTAGCAGTATTGTCATATTTCTTTTGCTAAAGCTCTACAGATGTGTTGATTCAGTATTTTGAAATTATTCAGAAAGTTTACAATACAAAATCCTCTGTAAAAATATTCACACCCTTTGAATCCTTTCACAATAATACCACCAGACACTTAATTTTTTTCTTGTTAATTATTTTTATTTTATTTTTGTACATAGACCAAGACAGAGTTTCAAATAAATGAGAAGTGAATGGAAAAAATACACAGGTTGAATTATTATTATTATCATTTTATTTTTTTGTGTGCAAATAAAACAATGTGGCATGCATTTGTTTTCAGTCCCCCATGAATCATTTCTTTGAAAAACCACATTTTATCACAAATACAGCCAGTCATTTCGGGAAAGTCTTCAGAGTTTGTACATCTTTTTGGCCATTTTCTACAGAATACCTCAAACCTCATGAGATTCGATAGAGAGAATTTCACACAAAAGTAATATTGTTAAAGTCTTATATCCAAACCTCAGGTGCATTTAGGTTTGGACTAACTTATTAATGTGCACGGTTCAGTCTTTTAATTAATTAGGCCTTCATAGAGCATCTGTATGTAATGATACTAAATTACACATGGGGTAGTCTATTTA
Source organism: Poeciliopsis paucimaculata (assembly GCA_903067055.1). Classification (NCBI taxonomy): domain Eukaryota; kingdom Metazoa; phylum Chordata; class Actinopteri; order Cyprinodontiformes; family Poeciliidae; genus Poeciliopsis; species Poeciliopsis paucimaculata. The sequence continues at coordinate 36,693 of CAEGAD010029383.1, forward strand.
TTTATTCTTCTAAAAAATGGGACTTGACAATGGGACTAAGTAGAGTAAAATTCCAAAACTTTTTATATTTTTGTTTATAAAATATTTTGAAAACTACCAGTATGTCCGTTTTATTCCACATCGCAAATTATGGGATTTTCTGTGTTGCTCTATCCCATAAAATGTTGTTAAATACTCTGTCATTGTGATCAGAAAGAAATTAAGAAGTTCAAGGGTTATGCTTACTTTCGCAAGACAATGTAAGTGTAGAATTGCATATCAGTTGAAATATAAGAAACAATGTAAAAAGAGAGCCTGCAATCAGAAAACACTTATCCTATGACTTTTCCTTAACACACATCAACTGGTGATGTTTGGAACTGGTTAGTCAACTCTAACAGCATGCAATGTTACCAAATCTTGAGAATTTGTGGGTGAGAAAATGAATGTCTGGTGTTTGCTCTGTCTCAAAGAGTGCAACCACTGACTGTGTTTTGAAGAAATCTTACTGAAAGAGCCAATGCGGCCCCTACACCACTAACCTACTAAGGAAACGTACTCAGGACACAACTTCAGACTGTGGATAATATCTTTTCAGAATTTCAGCAAACAAATATGATGCATCTGGCAAGCAACATCTTTTGAAATCTAAGATTGTGATGATAGAAAAGAGAAAGCACATTAGATTGAAAAAACCCCAAAACAAAACAACAACAAAAAAAAATCTTTCCTCAAGCTAATGTAAGGCTCCTCCTCAGAACAATCAGACCAGGTTTTGGTTTTTAGAAATTTGAACCTCCATTGCTCGGCTTAAGAGTGATTTTTACTTATTTTCAGCATCTCTGATGACTTATGTGCTTTAAGAAATGAGAATCACATGAGAATAATGCTAAGTGAAATAATCACAGCTCTGGGCAAAAGCAAATGGGGATGAATAAATAAGACTGACTAAATAAATGATCAGTGATTGTTTGGCTCTAAGTAATGCTGCTGTAGCTTAGCATCCTGATTTAGTCGAAGCCTTCAGCCATCCCTCAGTGGAGCCATGGTCTTAGCGGAAGAGAACTGGCTAAAAAGCCCCATTCTTCTTCATACCTTCAATATTCAATGAGTTCGCTAATTGCACCGTGCTGAAAGAAAGAAAAAAGGGAGGAGGGGGACCAGTAGGGAGGTGGAAGGCATCTGCTGGATAATGGTCGCGAGGGGGAAGGGGCGTAAAGAAGAGAGAAAAAGAGGGGGATTTAAAAAGTTAGACATATCCTCAGGAGGTTCCTTCTTCTGTGTTTTTACCTGTGCGTCTCTTAGCTATAATGTTAATGCTCATTAGTCAGTCTGTGTGATATCCGCTGAATCGTGGCTACAGTTAGCGACCATCACCAGGAGCATTCTGGCAAAGTGAACGCATTGACTGGTTATGCACAGGGCGCTCTGTTGTCAGCTGGAATGCTGCTCTTTTTTCTCCTTTTTTTATTTTACCTCAAAAGTTGGAAAGATATCCTGAATATATTTGCTCAAGGTGCACCCATTTGTGAAGAGGAATTGGAGGATGCATATGCATTAAAAAAGTCTTTGTGTGCATAAAGTGCCAGCACAGCACTTTAGCCTTCCCTCATCCTTCCAGCCCTGTTTTCTGCTTTAATCTTTTCCCTGAGTTATAATGCAATAAGTTCATATAATCATTGGATCTCTTTGTCTTGACTTACCTGGAATGAATGTATGGGCTGTGAGTGGTAAACAGGAGAAGGTGGAAGTGGTGAAAACAAAAAAAAGGTGTAAACATAAAAACGAATCTCGATAAAAACAAATTCAGTCGCATCTTTAATGGATTTTTGAAATTGAATATAATAGTTCTGAGCATGAGCCTCATCATGTACAGCATGTTTTAGTTCTCAGCTTTGCTGTCTCCTTTTCCTCCCCCTTGTAGTCAGCCCTTTCACTGTCCCCTGGCATACGGCAACTGAAATACTGCTGAACCAAAGTTTTTCTCATAAATCATGCCATCCACCAAACAAAGCAATAAAGATGTTTGTTTGCATTATTGAAGGAAATGTATTGCCTTGGGTCAGCTCTTGTAAGAGATGTGGGTGTGGATGTATGTGTGTCTGTGCATGCAATCTCAAAAATACATATTCACGTGTTTTTGTGCTTTCTGCTTGTGCAAATGTAATTTGCTGTTAAAAGCATATTTTGTTGACTCTTCTCTCCTTTTCCATACAAGTTAGAAATATTGTTTCTGATTGCTCAGCCAGTCAGGAATCAGCTGCATGTGCATGTGTTTGATGATAGACAGTGCTGAGAGGACGGTAGTGTACACATCCAGATGGAAAATATATGTTTGGCTTGGCAGTACATCAGTGTTTGAAGGAGTTGGAGTTCTTTTATGTCCCAGTTTTGTCTTTAGGGATCATTTACAAGTCTTGACAATTTTAAAACAACCCATTTGCTGCTATTTATATTGATCACACAAGCTGCCAAGCTGCAGCTTGGAATAAAGGCTTCTCTTGAAATTTACTCTCTCTGGGCTTTAAGCTTTTTTCTCCCTTTCTCTCTCTCTTTCTCTTTCCCAGATCTGTTCCTAGACTTGTTTTTATTCTTAAAACATGACTTGTACATATTTTAGTGGGACATTTTGAGATGGAGAAATACAAAGTAGTGTGTGCTTGTGAAGTGGAAGTAAAATCACAGCTCAGAAGCATGTATACTGAAACTGAATTACACAAAGATAAACCACTTACTAATTAGTGAACTGTCAAAGGCAATTGATTACAATTGCCTGCGCTGAACGTTACGTGAAAGAGGAGAGGGCTGAATACATAAAGAATGTGGTATATATATCAGATACACATAGAAACTTTCACCTTTACCTATCATTTATCACTCCCTCTGTATTGAGCTCTTCTTAACATTCAGCGAACTAGAATACCCTCTGAGGGAGAGAAGGTTATATATACAC